>CANTAL010000479.1:0-62500 GCA_947650365.1 Chamaelirium japonicum | reverse complement strand
AGTGTACCATCGATCCTTGAGTCCGAGTTAACCTGCGTAGCCACCCAGAGTGCGATGCAGGCTACACTCCAATTCCCCCGGACTTACTATGTTCTCCCTCATACCCCTGCTCTCCGCTTAGTATGGTAAACCCGATGTCCCTCCACTGGTGCCATGATGTAACTCGAGCGGTGGAGAATACCGTCAGACTCGAGTGCTCATATGACTCGGTTCCTTCTAGGTTGACCACATACATCGTATCTCCGATTACTCTTTCGAGCAACCGGATCCGTCACCAGTCCAACTGATAACCACCTGGCCAGGGTTTAATACGACGTAGGTCAGACCAAGGAACGCACCTCCCGTTAGGGGTGTGGATAGCCTGTAGGAGTGACATGCTGATGCAACGCCAGCCGGGTAACCCAGTACACCGTGGTTTTAGATCACTGCATCCGGATCCTCACACATTGGTGCGCCAAAGCACCACACAACTGGTTAGTCCACCAGACATGGTTCCTCAGGGTTTAGGACCGTTTTACCCTAAGCAGAAACACGGTTTAGTGCACCGATGTCTGCTCATCGATCTGTGCACCGTGTTGGTTCCGTTCGGCCACAGATATTGTGCCTGGTAATGACCGTGGTGGAGACACCCACGCTCTGTCATCCCAACAGCTTAACCTGATAGGGCGACCAACCCTAATCAGAGCTGCGAACATATTTAGGTTACATGGGACCAGTCCCTTGAGTCTCCCACTCAAGAGGATTACCATGTAGCCATGGCTCTCTGTTCTGTAATCAGAACACGTACTAAGGTACGTACCAATATGCAATCCTATACTATCAACCATACATAGCTAAACTATAGGTTTTTATGAGCTGTAGACCTCACCAATTCTAACAATCTCTCACTAGGTTTAACGAGGAATAACGGTGTTGAGCTCTGTAGCTTCTACATGCTGCCCAAAAGCCTTTGCAGGAATTCCCTAAAGGAATTGGCAACATTGTCTGTAGATTCCACCTCAGTATCGCTACTTGCATTTCCTCCCATAACTGTCAGATCAAGTGGAGTTTGTACTTGATGGGTTTCCCCTCACGGCGATGCCTAATCTCCTTGGACCTTGCTTACCGCTCTTCTGTTGTAACAACAGATAACTGAGCCTCTGGTACGCGTCCCAAGTTCTCTAAGAACTTCCTAAGCCTTACCACCTGATATACTACTTCGCACGCAACAACGTGCTAAGCCTCTGTGGTAGAGTCTGTGATGCACTTGCTTCACACTCTACCAACTACCGCTTCTAATCCCAAGATAAAAATAATCCCTGAAATCGATTTTTCTGGAACGCACATCTGACAACAAAGTCAGATCCTGTGTGTCCAATCGATATCAGGACCTGTGAAGTGCAAACTAACTCACAATCCTTACTTAATGAGGATTTCAGAGTATACCCTTCACATCGGTCCAGAGATCTGGACCCGGGTTCAACTGAAACCGACCCATCATTCCTGCTGCGCAACAGATATCTAGCCTCGTAAAACGAATCTGGCTAGAATCTTATCTTCATGCGTAGCCTGTGACAGCAAGAGAACCTTGCTCTGGTTATCTAGAGTTACCTTGATTTCCAGAGCATAACTCGCCTCACTAGGGTCTTTCACATCGAATTGTGATGACTACAAACCTTTACCGTAAACAATATTCTTACGTCATTTTCAATCAGTAGTATATCGTTAACGTAAAGTACTACGTACACCCTTGTAGCTTTTTCACCTTTCTTGTACCCACTTGGTTTATCATCATTCTGATCAAATCCGTGTGAGCAGATTTCCTTGATCAAAATAGATATTCCAACTTGGATGCTTGCATCAGTCCATAAATGGACCTTTGCAACTTACATCACATATGTTCCTGACCTACTGACACAAAGCCTGGGGCGATATCATCCATATATCCTTTCCAAATTCCCGTTAGGGAATAACTGTCTTGACATCCATCTACCAGATCTCCCTACTATAATGGGCTGCGATGGATTAAGAGGATCCGTTATAGACTTATGCATAGCTACCAATGAGATGGTTTTGACATAGTCAATCCCTTCTACTTTGGTAACTAATCTAGCTACTTAAGTCTTAACTGGGTGCTCTTCTTATACACCTCCTACACCCTAAAGGGTGTTAGTGTCATAAATGTCAAGACTGTTCCAAGGGACATTGATGCTGATTTGCCTCCATGGTCTTTTGTCAGTCAGAGCTGTCGGAAGCTCCCACTACTTCTTCGTAGCTCTAGGGATCATCCTCATGAAACTCTGGATTAACTATCGAAGTTTCTCCATAGTATCTTTCAGGAGCTCTGATGCTCCCACAACGATGAGGTGGTGATGGTACAAAGTGAATCGTTTCTACAGTACCTGGTATACTAGTTTCTGTATCATCTACTCCCACTACGTTTTCAGATGCGTACTCTCTACCAGTACCCAGTAGTTCACCCAGAACTACCTTACTGATAAACTTATGGTCTATAATATAATCCTGGTCTAGGTAGATGGTGTGCGTAGAAACGATTAACTTCCAAACCTCAAGATCATAGAACAGTCCACCTTATGCCTCCTAAGGGTAACCTACAAACAGATATACCTGGAACTATATCTCCATCTCATCCCTCTTGTCCTTTTGCACAAGTGCAGGACAACCCTATATCTCGAGACACTATAGTGTCAGCTTTCGCTTAGACCATAGCTCTCTATAGGTCTGAGGTGCTGATCTAGATGAGAGATAGTTTCAGATATAAGCTACTGTTTTAAGGTACATCCCCACCAAAAGGTAGGTAGTACACTTGGCAATATTCATCATACTTCGGACCATGTCAAACAGGGTCCGATTCCTTCTCTCGGAGACTTCATTCTGACGTTTTATCCTAGGAGCATTTAACTGGAAGATAATCCCATGCTCCTTCAGGATCCTATGGAACCCATCCGATAGGTTCTCATTCCCTCGATTAAATCAAAGAGACTCCTATCGTCTGGACGCTCTTGGAACCATAGACGTCAAAATTAACTAACTCCCATACCTTCATGACCCTTTTAGTTATTCTGCCTTCCAGATTACACTCATAGGTTAGAAGGATCTCCGATGATTCTGTGAACAGAAACTCGGCCTTCTGTCACCTCTGAATTTATCTGAGGCAAAATATCTAAATCAGAGGGATCACAAATGGGATAGATTCTCCAAAGGATTTAGATGAATTTAAATTTGACGCTGCAGCTGTCATGAAATCTATTTCCAAATTAAGATTAAATTTAAAGAGATTATTCTGACCTATTCCTCTAGTACTGAAGCTATCTTTTCAGTTTAAGATACACGCAAACGGTGCTGTCTAAAACTAAAAAACTTTATTTACTAAGGAGGAAACAGAACTACATCTCTAAAAAACAAAATCTGTATTTCGGAAAAACTAAGACATTCATATCTAACAGCTTCCGCAGCGGCTTATGGCATCAGTACCTATGTTAGGATTACTTCAGTATAAAGTAGCCTTCTGCTTTCCTTGAATCTATGTAGACCCGAAGTCTACATTCTAAGAAGCATAAGAACTGCTACTAGATAGCGACTCAAATCCTAACATCCTGAGGCCATACTCAATCTTCAAATACCCCCTACACTCGCCAAAGCGGAAACACTTCCGTCCTTAGCGTTACCAGACTTAGGAGTCCACACTAGTTTCTGCACTAGAATAGTTTTCGATCTCTTATAAGTTACTCCCTTAGGTTCTTCTAAAGAAGACCTAGGTTAAGCACTAAAGGCATTGCCTTTAATCCTGATCCCATCCTTTGTCTCTTGGAAATCTCCTTAGAAGTTTTGCGTTTATCATCTCTAACTTGTTAAAGCTAAAGTCTCTGATAACGCCTTCGAAGGTTCCAGACAAGGATGCAAGATAGACGTCTTCCACCACCTCGTCATCTGGTACTATGTCTTTGGAATCTAGTTCGATCTGGAACACAAGGATGTGTTCCCGAACAAGAATTTCCTCTGACATCTTGGTACCGACAAGTATCTTGGTGGATAAGCGATGAGTCTATTGACTTCGCCTAGCAGATATCTTATGCAAGTAAAACTTTATTAGAGAAGACCCGTCATATCTCTGACTCGCTTCTAAAGAGTTGTCCGCAAGTCTGCTATAACATAGCACTTGCACATCTCCTTAGACTCTTGCTAGTCGTCATATGCCCTAGTTAGTGCCCTAGTGATATCTGGACCCGTTAGGTCTAGTACAGGGATATTTAGATTGGAAGCCAATGTACGTTTACTACCCTAAGCATAAGCTAGAGATAGCGCTTCCGCTCTATGTAGTTAGAGACCCGATAACTGGTTCTCTTATGGGATAGCGGATAGGGGAACTATATGGTTGAATGAAAACGAATGCAATATAACTTATTCTATGGAATTTTAAAATAAGCTAATTATATCCAAATGTCAGCGCTACCCTCAACGCGAAGACACCTCTATGGATTAATTAACCATGTATGTAAGATCTCGGAATAGGCTGCACCTGTCCGAGGGGGCAATGTGCAGGTCATCCGCTTACACGGGTCTTTTCCTTGACCCTATCCAAATCTGCCAACTAAGGGCTTTGATGAACCATGATTATCTTTTGGCCAGGACCACGTGATCACCATTGTCTTCGCAACGAATACTTCACGTGTACTTCAGATGCTTAACCACGAGCCTAGGCAATTACGGAAATGAAGTTCTAACGGCCCCCACGAGGGTGAGTAAAGCCTGAACCCTTGGCGCCGTAACCGCCATATCCTGAGGGAGATCACTAAGTTGCTTGGCATGGAAAAACACAGCTCTCACCCGAGGGGGTTGTTGAGTTATGCTCTCCCACCCGAGCACGAAGTGATTGGCTGTGGAGGCCAGGGGATCTCTAAAAGTCCTCTCTTGCATCCCTTATTAAATTTGAGGGTTATTTTATGCAAGTATGAGTGTATACTAAGGTCACGACAACCTATACACTAGACCCTGGACCTACCGTGCTCCCACTAGTGTTTCAAGCCTTTCGCGAAGCATTAATCAATCTCGGAATATCATAGTCCCTGCCTCAAGTGGATTTCTCCACTCAAGGGTCATATTACATATCCCAAGAACGTCGCTCTGCAAACCTGGCTATCACGTTAATGCTCTGGAGCCTAGCCTAAGGTCAGACTGACAAGAAAGGTTTTCCACTACCATGGTGCCTCGCTTATAAATTTGACGAATGATGTCATAGTAGAATTCCAACTCATTCTAGGTTTCGATGCTTGCCAAATAGGCACACCCGACTAATCGGGTGTTGACCTAATGGGGGCATAACCAAATGTGAGGAATTCATGCTACATCAAGGGTCAATTAAATAATAGGCGTCACTAGTGGAATCCTATCCTAATAAGGTCGCTAGGACCCGAGGGGAAAGGGCATCCCTCTAACACAGATAATTAAATTATCGCATCGGGGTTCTCTACAGAAATATAAAGAACTACTGAAAGAAACAAGCACACAACTGAATCAAGTTCAGGGTCTGACCCCTGAACCTGACTGGCACAGCGCAGGCTCTCTGTTTCCTTCGCAAGGTCCTCGATCCGGTGCAAGCCTCTGTATACGATCTCCTGACGCTTTCTGCCCTTTACCGTCATCGTGTACGCTTCGCCGGATCGTCATCGTCCTCTAAGGTTCCGTTCGTCCTCCCGGTGGTGGATCTTCACGGTAGATCCTCCTCTTCAATCTGTAACCGAAAAAGCTCTAGTACGCTTCGAGCAAGTACTCGCTCGTACACAATTTCCTAGAATGAAAAGGAAAAACAAATCTAGCAAAAAGCCTGGGAATCAAGGGTGATAAATCTTCACCTCTTGCCCTACTATGGCTCTAAAATCTATCCACACACAGAAGAAAAAACATCCAGACAAAATCGCTAACACGGGGTCCGACCCCCGGTAGCAAGCAATCACATATCCAGAATAATTTTAGAAGCGGCGCCCTGCAAGAACGATTCATAGAACATACAAAATATACTATGCATGATCTACTCGTAGAACCCCGATGGCGGCACATACTATTCATGCGCGCACATGACGGTTTCATAAAAAACATGAAACGCATACCACTAGCGTGCTCTGATACCAATTGTTGGAAATAAATCCATGGTAGAGGCCCGTAGCAGAAGCAAAGTGAAGGTCCGAGGACCATGAGCGGTGTGCGTTACATATCAAAATTTTTATCGAAACGATCTACATATGCGTGTATGAATTTAGCATGGCAACTACGCGAACCCCCTAACGACGATCTAACGCGAAAGAACAATCTAGCATGTATGCATATTCTAATTATGTTAGATCTACTTGTTAGAGATCATACCTGCGTGCGGAATCTTTCACCGCGACAAATTTCTTCTTTGTTGATGGAGACGGGCTACGGATCTGCTCAACATAGCTTCGGTGCGACGGCCATAACTTTCTGCTCCGAACTCCGATTGGGCTGAAATTTGGACTGCAGGTAGCCAACTTTGAGACGCAACTTTTATAACAAGTTTCACTTCGTTTAGACTTCTGTAGCTCCCGGAATCACAGAAACAATGCTGATTTTCTGTGCAGATTCTGGACAGCAAAAAAGTTGCGGGAGACGCCTTCTAGTTCACCCGATCTCACACGATGCATGGCACCTCGTCGATGGATCTCTGAGTGCCTGCATACGATGAGCCTTCTCCTTCTACGAAACATCACGCGAGGAAGACGAGTCGCCATCCAATGGCGCAAGCGAGGGAGACAGAGACGAGAGAGGAGATGCGAAGAGAGGAGAGGGGGCGGCTAGGGCTTCCCCATGGCTTGCATGGCCGGCCCTAGGGCTTGCCCATGCTCCATAATTTCATCCCCCCCTCTCTCCCTATGCATATATATAGCCGGCCTATCCATATGGATAAGGACAGTTTGGATAAGGATGACTGATTCAATACTTTTCCCTATATATCTCTTCTTTATCTCTATCTTTTTCTTGGTTTTGAAAACGGTCAAAACCAGCCCGTTTTCTGTGCCTAATGACCGGCCCTTTCATCTGAGGCAGGAACCTCCTGAAACCAATAGGGCCGGCCTTGATCAGTCTCTCAACACTTAGGGCCGGCCCCCTTAGTGCATAGTGACGCATGGTATGACCAAAACGCCCTTATGACACTAGTTGGCCGTTCCTCGTGTACGAGACTTTGCAAGGCACACATAAGTGAAGTGCACCAGTGATTTCACTATTCTCTGAGGTTCCCGTAGGGTGCCCCTAGTGAAGTCAACTAGTCAACTCGCAACATGTCCCGGTGCATCGCACCCATGTGGCAAAGTCCACTTATGACAAGGAATTGCTACATGCGTCTCTGCACTAACCTAGGGTTTCCCCTTAGTGCACACATGTAGCTACGCATCTACCGTGTACTAGTGCGAAGCACTCACAGAGCGTAGGCTTGGAATTCTCGCTTCCTCTAACTACGTTCTGTGTTTCGATGAGATGGTATAAGAACCATACATAATGTCGATAAGGTGGAACCTTCAGGGACCAGGGTTCATGGCTTCCA
Organism: Chamaelirium japonicum; assembly: GCA_947650365.1. Taxonomy (NCBI): domain Eukaryota; kingdom Viridiplantae; phylum Streptophyta; class Magnoliopsida; order Liliales; family Melanthiaceae; genus Chamaelirium; species Chamaelirium japonicum. Next base: position 54,942 of record CANTAL010000479.1, on the reverse strand, counting down.
ACTCAGACTCGATCGACACACTACCCGAGTGTACCATCGATCCTTGAGTCCGAGTTAACCTGCGTAGCCACCCAGAGTGCGACGCAGGCTGTACTCTAATTCCCCCGAACTTACTATGTTCTCCCTCATACCCCTGCTCTCCGCTTAGTATGGTAAACCTGATGTCCCTCCACTGGTGCCATGATATAACTCGAGCGGTGGAGAATACCGTCAGACTCGAGTGCTCATATGACTCGGTTCCTTCCAGGTTGACCACATACATCGTATCTCCGATTACTCTTTCGAGCAACCGGATCCGTCACCAGTCCAACTGATGACCACCTGGCCAGGGTTTAATACGACGTAGGTCAGACCAAGGAACGCACCTCCCGTTAGGGGTGTGGATAGCCTGTAGGAGTGACATGCTGATGCAACGCCAGCCGGGTAACCCAGTACACCGTGGTTTTGGATCATTGCATCCGGATCCTCACACATTGGTGCGCCAAAGCACCACACAACTGGTTAGTCCACCAGACATGGTTCCTCAGGGTTTAGGACCGTTTTACCCTAAGCAGAAACACGGTTTAGTGCACCGATGTCTGCTCATCGATCTGTGCACCGTGTTGGTTCCGTTCGGCCACAGATACTGTGCCTGGTAATGACCGTGGTGGAGACACCCACGCTTTGTCATCCCAACAGCTTAACCTGATAGGGCGACCAACCCTAATCAGAGCTGCGAACATATTTAGGTTACATGGGACCAGTCCCTTGAGTCTCCCACTCAAGAGGATTACCATGTAGCCATGGCTCTCTGTTCTGTAATCAGAACACGCGTACTAAGGTACGTACCAATATGCAATCCTATACTATCAACCATACATAGCTAAACTATAGGTTTTTACGAGCTATAGACCTCACCAATTCTAACAGGATACTCTCACTAATGGCCCTTACTAATAATCCGGGCCGTCCGATCAAAATCGAGGGAGGGCTGAGATCAACCCTCCCTCTCTTTATCTCTTTCTCTCTCTCGATCAACCCACCCAAGACCCCGACCCCCCCGACCCCGACCCCGACCCTGATCCTCCGGTAGCCCCCCGACCCCCCCTCCGGCACCGGCGCGGCGCGGGGCACGGCGGGCGACCCCCCCCTCCGGCTCCGGCATCGGCGTGGGGTGCAGAGCAGCGGGCACAGAGCAGAGCGTCGGGCCAGTGTGGGGCCCAGAGCGGCGGCCGGGGCGCGGAGCGGCGGGCCGGCGTGGACCGCGGAGCTACTGGGTGCTCCGGTCGGGGAGGTCAGGGGGCTGCCGGAGCTGGAGGGAAAGGGGGGGTCGGGGGGCTGCCGGAGGGGATCGGGCTGCCGGAGGGGGGGTCGGGGGCTGCCGGAGCCTAGGGGTGGGACTTGGGCGGGTTGAAGGGTTTGCCCATGCCCAACCCGACTTGCACAAACCTTTGCCCGTTTTTCCCGTGGAACCCGAGGAACCCGTGGAAGCCCAACCCGTGCTTGCCCATTCTAGTTCCTCGGGTTGCTCGGGTTGCCCAATTTGCAAAATAATAAGCGGGTTGGGCTGGTTGCCCAATTAGAAATGCTTGTGCACATAAATAGATGGGAAAAAAATTCAACATATTTTTGAATTGAATAAATAAAATCTTTGATTTGCATAACAAAAACATAAAGTCCAACCCATATCCTCACATGTTTCAAACGAATTATTAGCATTCAACATCAAATAGGTAGTCTTTGATTTCCATAAAAAAAAACTATCAAAGCATTCAACCTTAGTGTGTCACTTCCTCGGGTTCCTCGGGTTGGGGAGATCGGTGCCCAAACCCGTTCAAATTGAAATCGGGTTGATCTTTTTTTGTCCAAACCCGTCCAAGGTTTTAACCAGCATTGCCCATGTTTGTCCATTGTTCGGGTTGGGCGGGTCGGGTTTGGGTCAGACCCGCCCAAGTCCCACCCCTACCGGAGCCGGAGCTGGAGGGTCGGGGTCGAGGTCGGGGTCGGGGTCTGGGGTGGGATGATCGAGAGAGAGAAAGAGATAGAGAGAGGGAGGGTTGATCTCAGCCCTCCCTCGATTTTGATTGGACAGTCCGGATTATTAGTATGGGTCATTAGGAAGACGCCATTAGTGAGAGTATCCCTCCCCTATATATTTACTAGTGCATGCCTGTGCTTGTCGGTACTGCAGCGGGCCGCCTTCTGCGGCAACACACCTGTCAATAATGTAGTGGGCCAGCTTCGGCAGCAAAACACTCCCCGGGCATCACCACCCCCACCCCCTCCCCCTCCCCCACCGTCATATGCGACGACAACACACTTGACCGCCTTCGGCATGCCCATGCCGATTGGCATGAAGCAGGAGCCTTCGGTGCGACGACAACACACTTGGCCGTCGGCACTGCAGCGGGCCGCATTCGGCGGCAATACACTTGTCGGGCCGTCTTCGGCGGCAAGACACCCCCCAACTGATACGAAGCGGGTAACCACCGCCCCACCCCTCCAACCCCGAATCCAAATCTTCTACACTATTTATCTGTACCCCAAATCACAGCCGTCTGTTGCACCCATACCCGACCCATGCTTCACACTTGGTCCGAATCGGCAGGTAAAGAAATAGATGTGATTGGCCCTCCAATGATCTACCCAACATCCGATCATAGTATGCGATGGGTTCAATAGACGCCTGTGATCAGGACACCCATGATGATAAGCTGAAACGAAAGGTAAAATTAAAAAAAATAAAAAATTAAATATTTAAACGGATCTTACTGGGTCTTAGCGGGTCTACCCGTTTTTTTAAAAGGATAGTGCATGTGCCCGTCGGCACTGTAGCGAGGCGCCCTGTCGGCACTGCACCAGGCCGTCTTCGGTGGCAACACACTTGAACGTCTTTGACAACAAAACACTGTCGACGACAACAACGGCATTCATAGGGACACCCATTTTCTCGCTCATGCCGATTGGCATGAAGCTAGCACTTTCGTCTAGGGATGGCAACGGTGCGGTTTCGATGTGGTTTTGGCCAAAACCGAAACCACACCGCAACACCGAAACCGCACCGCGATGGTGTACCATAGGTAAAACTGACCCAACACGACCCATTGCCACCCCTACACATACGTCTCTCTCTTTCTCTCTCTCTCTCTCTCTCTCTCTCTCTCTCTCTCGCACACACATACACACACACACACACGTCACACGTGCGAACGCACCTTATCATTCCTATGTAATTTTTTTGGTACGTAATCCGGGGCTGTCTACAGATATGGCAAAAATGTGGGGAGGAGGAACTTACTGCAAAGTCCACTATTCTTTTTCCTCCTCCCTACCTTTTTTCCATATCTGTAGACATCTCACCCAATCTCAAAGTCATACACGTACGAACTTACTCGCTGTTAGCCGTCGACCCATCCTTACCAGCTCATTCGAGCTCTAGGTAGTGAACAAAAAATCCAACCCCATGCAAGTCCACATCTAATGCACACGACTCCATCATTTCTCTCTATCTCTTGAAACCTAATCACAGCTTTCAAAAACCCATCCCAAGCATTACAGCACACATCATAGTCATCCATAGCCGCATCAACCCATGAGAAGCCATGCATGCATGCTCTTATCCAAGTCTCTCTCTTTTAAATCCCAACAGCCCAACCTGATAACAACTCCCCACTATCCCCTATCTCTCTTTTTTCCTTTATTTCCATTTAATCAAAACCTGATCACAGTCGTCTGTGTTATTCAAAACCATCTGATCTTACCCCCTCCTATCTCTCCTATTTTCTCTCTAATTGATTCTCTTTCCTTATTTTACCATCCCTCTCTTCAAATCTCTCTCTCTCTCTCTCTCTCTCTCTCTCTCTCTCTCTTGCCATGTAACCGAAACTCCCTCCCTCCTCATCTAAATCCCGCAACACCCCTTGTGATCCTCTCTCTATCCCCATTAATCTCCTTACATAATTGTCCCTTACACCCAGCCATTAATACCTTATATGCATGCAATTAAATACAATTAATATTCTATATAGAGCATTTATTTAATTTCTGAAGGAGCCATCAAGTGCAGCTTATATTCCTTTATGTATGGATGGTTGTGATGATGCGTAGTTATTTTTTTTGTCTAGTCAGCTTGTTTCGTTTTGTCTAGTCAGCAATTTTTTTGTCTAGTCAGCTTTTGGTGCCATTTTGTCTAGTCAGCACGAAAGCGTCGTGCCATGTTATATACTAGTGCATACCCGTGCTTATCGGCACTGCAGCGGGCCGCTTTCGGCGGCAACACCCCCCCCGGGGATCAGAGAGAGAGAGAGAGAGAGAGAGAGACCGTGGAGAGAGAGAGAGAGAGAGCAAGGCCGTCTCGATACAAACTGAGGCCTAAGGCGAAAATTCTAAATGGGGCCTTTTTATATTTATTTTTTTTCATAATGGGCCGGGCCTAAATGGTGGGTATGGTGGCTGTGGGCTGATAGGCTCAGGGGTGGCAATTCTTGACCCGACCCGAACCCGACCTGAAGTTAGCGGGTTTGGGTTTGGCCTAAACGGGTTCGGGTCATAAACGGGTCAACCCGATTGACCTGTTTATTCAATGGGTCAGGTTCGGGTTTGTACTTATAACCCGATTGACCCGACTTGACCCGTTTAACAAATGGATCGTGTCAACCCGACCCGGCCCGAGCCAACCCGACCCAACCTGATCAAACCCGGCCCAATCCGACTGGTCTTTACCCAACCCGACAGGTTTACATGGGTGCTGTTGACCGAACCCGTTTAGTAAACGGGTTAAACGGGTTGGGTCGGGTCAACCCATTTATTAGGCGGGTCAGGTTTGGGTTTAAGTTTTTGACCCGTTTATTAAACGGGTCGGGTTCGGGTTGGGTGTTTTGCCCTTATACATATGTCTCAACCCGACCCGAACCCGACCCGACCCGACCCATTGCCACCCCTAGATAGGCTGCCGACCGTGAGTGAGGTAACCAAATCATCGGGCCGTTTTGGTAGCAATTTAATTAGCACGGGCACAAACACAGACACGCATAGAGAGAGAGAGAGAGAGAGAGAGAGAGAGAGAGAGAGAGACGTTTAACTAATCGTGTCGTGTCTAGTTTCGGGTCATGTCCAAAACCCCTAGACCCGGACCCGACCCGTTTAACTAATCTTATCTAGACCCTAAACTAATAAAGTTAAATGGCCCACTCAAACTTGATTATACCCCAATCAAACACATACCTCCTTAAATATACCCTAATTATATGCACTCTTGAATACACCCCACTCTTAAATAAACCTCAAGCAGTTGGCTGGAACTTGAAGGTAGGGGTGGCAATCCTTGACCTGACCCGAACCCGACCCAAAGTTAGCGGGTTTAGATTTGGCTTAAACGGGTTCGGGTCATATAAAGGTCAACCCGATTGACCCGTTTATTTAATGGGTCGGGTTCGGGTTTGTACTTATAGCCCGATTGACCCGACTTGACCAGTTTACCAAATGGGTCGTGTCAACCCGACCCGACCCGAGCCAACCCAACCCAATCCAATCACATCCGGCCCAATCCGACTTGTCTTGACCCAACCCGGTTGGTTTACATGGGTTTTGTTGAGCCAACCCGACCCGACCAGATCCATTTAGTAAACGGGTTAAACGGAACGGGTCGGGTTTGGGTTTAAGTTTTTGACCCGTTTATTAAACGGGTCGGGTTCGGGTTGGGTGTTTTGCCCTTATACCTATGTCTCAACCCGACCCGACCCGACCCATTGCCACCCCTACTTGAAGGCAGACGTAGGGCTGCAACTTGGGCGGGCCAACCGGAACCCAACCCGAACCTAACCCAAATTTGGGCGGGCTAACCTGAACCCAACCCGAGCCCAACCCGAATTATTTCTCCTCTACCATATTGTAGCCGATCAACCCATCCCGCACATCCTGATCAACCTGGCCAACCCGACGGATTAGGCTAGGACTAAGGAAGTTCAAACAGACCTTGGGTTGGGTTGGGGGTACAAAAGATGCTAAGTTAGGGCTTTGAGGTTTGGGGTACAAAAGAAAAGGACAATGTTGGTATTAAAGGGTCGCTGAGTAAGTTATTGAGAAATGATAGGGAGACGGGGGCTAGTTACAGATTTTTGGGGTATGAATAGAATTTCCCAAAGATTAGGATAAATTACACTTTGCCCCTCTGTAGTTTTGCTCAAAACACTTAACTCCCATGTACTTTATTTTGTTCCAAATCGCTCCCTAAAGTTTGAAATGTTAGCACAATACACCCTTTTGTCAACTATATAATTTCCTTGTTTGGTGATTTTTATCTGATCGAAACTGAATTGAAGGGGGCAAAATGTTGTTTTATAGCTATAAGGGGGTTTAGTGTTTTTAAGCTAAACTTCAGGGGGCAAAGTGTAATTTACTCTAAAGATTCTTATATTAATTGAGATTTGAGAGTGATTTTTGTCGGATGATTGGGTTGCCTTCTTTGTGAGCCAATTAATTCTGTATTAATTGAGGGACTTCCCTTGTGAAGAAGTGAAGGGATGGGCCCCACTCTATGGTTAGATCAAGAGATGATGATCAAATCTATTCGTTCATTTTTGTCTAGTCAGCAAGAGATGGGTTGGGTGTTTACCTATGTCTCAACCCGACCCGACCCATTGCCACCCCTACTTGAAGGCAGACGTAGGGCTGCAACTTGGGCGGGCCAACCGGAACCCAACCCGAACCCAACCCAAATTTGGGCAGGCTAACCTGAACCCAACCCGAGCCCAACCCGAATTATTTCTCCTCTACCATATTGAAGCCGATCAACCCATCCCGCACAACCTGATCAACCTGGCCAACCCGACGGATTAGGCTAGGGCTAAGGAAGTTGAAACAGACCTTGGGTTCGGTTGGGTTGGGTTGGGGGTACAAAAGATGCTAAGTTAGGGCTTTGAGGTTTGGGGTACAAAAGAAAAGGACAATGTTGGTATTAAAGGGTCGCTGAGTAAGTTATTGAGAAACGATAGGGAGACGGGGGCTAGTTACAGATTTTTGGGGTATGAATAAAATTTCCCAAAGATTAGGATAAATTACATTTTGCCCCTCTGTAATTTTGCTCAAAAACACTTAACTCCCATGTACTTTATTTTGTTCCAAATCACTCCCTAAAGTTTGAAATGTTAGCACAATACACCCTTTTGTCAACTATATAATTTCCTTGTTTGGTGATTTCTATCTAATCGAAACTGAATTAAAGGGGGCAAAATGTTGTTTTATAGCTATAAGGGGGTTTAGTGTTTTTAAGCTAAACTTCAGGGGGCAAAGTGTAATTTACTCTAAAGATTCTTATATTAATTGAGATTTGAGAGTGATTTTCGTCGGGTGATTGGGTTGCCTTTTTTGTGAGCCAATTAATTCTGTATTAATTGAGGGACTTCCCTTGTGAAGAAGTGAAGGGATGGGCCCTACTCTATGGTTAGATCAAGAGATGATGATCAAATCTATCATCCTCACGCACACACACACTCACGCACCTCTCGCTTGTTTACCCCCCCACAAGTTTTGAAATTTGATAAAATTTGATGAGGGTGTTGTCTAGGGTAAGATGATCATCCTCACCAATTTTCATCTAATTCCAAATCTTCTAGGGGGTCCAAATGATCGAAGCAAAATCTGCAGATTTTAACGGTGACTACGGACGACTGATTTTGCTTCGACCATTTGACCCACCTAGAAGTTTTGGATTTTGATGAAAATTGGTGAGGATGATCATCTTACCCTAAACAACACCCTCACCGAATTTCATCAAATTCCAAAACTTCTAGGATGGTCAAACAATGCCTGAGTTGCAGCAACGACGCCACACCTCAGGTCCAACATCCCTTTCCCTATATATATATATATATATATATATATATATATATATATATATATATATATATATATATATATATATATATATATATATATATATATATATATATATATATATATATATATATATATATATAGGGTCAGGTTAAATGGACACTATTTTTACACTTAAATTTTTACACCGATTTTCAAATCAACTAGATAGAGGTTTTAGAATTTCTTGATTTTTTGTGAGCATAATCACCTTGACTTAGATAGCACGTCCACAAAAAATCAGCACATTCTAAAGCCTCCAAGTACATCAAAACTAAAAAGCTTTATCAACCGTCCATTTTAATCGTTAATTTGAAGAGCACATTTAATAAGTCTAGAGGTTTTAGAATGTGCTGATTTTTTGTAGATATGTTATCTAAGACAAGATGATTATGCTCACAAAAAATTTAAAAAATCTGAAACCTCTATCTAATGGTTTGAAAATCGGTGTAAAAAATTGAGTGCAAAAACAGTGTCCATTGAACCTGACCCATATATATATATATATATATATATATATATATATATATATATATATATATATATACACACACACACACACACACACACACACACACACACACACACACACACACACACACACACACACACACACACACACACACACACACACACACTTTTACTTATGTAATTACACACAATCTTTTACCTACCCTAGAGGTTTCAGAATTTGATGAAACGTTGTGGGAATGCTATCTATGACAAGTTGATCATCCTCACCAAAACCCATCAAATTATATAACCTCTAGGAGCATCAAATGTTAGACATTTTATTGACCGTTCATTTTAACCGTTAATTTGAATATCATATTTGATACCCCTAAAGGTTATAGAATTTGATGATTTTTGATGAGGATGGTCAACTTTCCATAGATAGCTTCCCCATCAAGTTTCATCAAATTTTAAAATCTCTAGGGTAGATAAAAGACGGTGTGTAATTGCATAAGTAAGAGTATCTCTCCCCATATATCTATATAATAAGGAACAACGGTGGGGTGGGGGGACAAATGAACTAAGACAAAGCAGCGGCTGAGATTTATTGAGAGGGGGGGATAAAAAGGGAGACTTGATCACAGTCGTCCGTTTCCTAGCCCTAACCAACAAATCCCACTCAACCTCATAAATCCCCCTCTTAAATCACCCTAACCCACCCCCCATTCCTCTAAAATCAGCCCTCCCCATCTTATCTGACCCATCTAATCCGTCTGATTGAGCCCCCACTCGAGCCCTCCCGATCTGATCTGATCGGTTTGATCCAAGCCCCCTCCCGATATCATCCCTCGGTAAGCAGCCACCGCCTCCCTTAAATAACCCTATTAAATCCCCCTGGCCTCTCGAGAGAGAGAGAGAGAGAGAGAGAGAGAGAGAGAGAGAGAGAGAGAGAGAGAGAGAGCAGCCCCCCCTCTCATCTGTCCGATCCGAACCCTGTCTGATCGAGAGGATTCGCAGCCCACCATCCAGCTCTCCGTGCCCTCAACCCCCATCCAGCCCTCGGTGCCCGCAGACCCCCGCCTCCTTCGGTGGACGTGATCCCTTGGTGGTCGCCTCCCTCAGTGTCCGCAACCCTCGCCTCTTTTGGCGATCGCGATCTGTGCCTCGGTACGGTGCGATGGAGGTCTTCATTATATTGCCCCGCCTCTCCCCTTTGCCATTCTTTGCAAGAGAAAGAGAGGATCAAGATATGGAGAGAGAGAGAGAGAGAGAGAGAGAGAGAGAGAGAGAGAGAGAGAGAGAGAGAGACGATCAAGAGATGGAGGTGATTTTTTTCTTTCTTTTTTTCTTCTTTAATTCTTTCCTTTCCCTTCTCTGATCGGATTCCATCAATTTTTTATAACTTTGTATGCCCATGCTAAGAAGGCCTCAATGCATGTTCCTCTATTAAGATGCATAAAGGTTTTTGAATTTGCTATTTTTTTGTGGATGTGATATTTATGTTTAGATGATCATCCTCACAAAAAATCAGTTCTGAAACCTCTAAGCATTTCAAATAAACTCTTCAAATTAACGGTTGCAATGGACTACTGATAAAGCTTCTAGTGTTTTTATGGACCTAGATATTTCAGAATTTGTTTATTTTTGATGGATATGCTATCTATGTATCAATATGATCACCCTCACCAAAAATCAATAAATTCAGAAACTTCTAGGTGTATGAAAATGATAGAAGTTGTTTCGTCTGTCCATTTCAACCGTTAATTTGATGAGCTTATTTTAAATGCTTAGAGGCCGGTTCCAGTACTTGCTAATTTTTTGTGAGGATAATCATCTTAACATTGATAGCACATCCACAAAAAACTGGCCACCGATTATGCTACCGAAAAATACTGTTTCGATATGTTGTAGTGGAGAGCTGACCTTTGGTTTTAGGGTTCTTGTTGTTATCCTGAACCTTTTTCAAACCGATCGAGTATGACTCACCACAAAAAATAGTGAGATTTGATAAAACAGATGGTTAGCTGCAATTCACTATATCATGACTAAATGCAATAATAGATAATATATCTACTATCTTAATTAGGGGTGGCAATCCTTGACCCGACCCGCCAATCCGACCCGAACCCGACCCGAAGTTAGCGGGTTTGGGTTTGGCCTAAACGGGTCGACCCGATTGACCCGTTTATTTAATGGGTCGGGTTCGGGTTTGTACTTATAACCCGATTGACCCGTTTAGCAAATGGGTCGTGTCAACCCGATCCGACTAGACCCGACCTGACCCGAACGAACCTGATCCATCCCGACCCAATCCGACTTGTCTTGGCCCAACCCGACATATTTACATGGGTTCTGTTGATCTAACCCGAGCCAACCCGACCCGACACGTTTAGTAAACGGGTTAAACGGGTCGGGTCGGGTCAACCCGCTTATTAGGTGGGATGGGTTTGGGTTTAAGTTTTTGTCCCGTTTATTAAACGGGTCAGATTTGGGTTGGGTGTTTTACCCTTATACCTATGTCTCAACCCGATCCGACCCGACCCGACCCGACCCATTGCCACCCCTAATCTTAATGGGAAGGGTATCACAGAACAGTAATTTCAAGGAGAACAATTGAATGGAGAACTGAAACTTCCGTTTTTAATAGCATGCCATGACTAAATCTTTAGAGATAAGATTTCAATTACTGTTAACAAATCCACCTCAAGATTATATATAGGTACACTTAGACTCACCCCCACCGCCCATCCAGCACACATCTCCACCACACCATGGCCCGGGTCACCACCCATCACCACCTCCTCCTCCTCCTCAACCTCCTCCTCCTCCTTCTCCAAGCCACCACCGCCATGAAGAGCAATAAGGGTTTCACCGTGGAGCTCATCCACCGATACTCCGCTCGCTCCCCGTACTACAACGGTAACCAAACCGAATCCCAACTCCTACAGAAGCTTCTGGAACAATCCAGAACTCATGCCCAATGGCTGGAGTCCACCCTCTCGGCCAACATCAGTGCACTACGTCCCCAGGTGCTGTTTAGAAGCTACCTGTACCTGGTGCCTCTAAGCATCGGCACCGGCGCTGGCAAGAAGTCCTACTTCCTCCAACTCGACACTGGCAGCAGACTCACATGGATCCAATGCCATCCGTGCGCCCCCTGCTTCCCCCAGCCCAGCCCGCTCTTCGACCCCGATGCATCACCCACCTACCGCACACTACCGAACAACCACCGCCTCTGCACGGCCCCCTACCGGTCCGACACGGACGGCAACTGCGCGTACAACGTCCGGTACGGGGACGGCACCTCCTCCTGGGGCGTCCTCTCGGAAGACACCTTCACCTTCGGGTCATCACATCAGCGCGGCCGCACCGAGCTCATTCCCCGCTTGGTGTTCGGCTGCGCGCGCGCCACCACCATGGACCCGCGCTTCGTCGGCGAGTGGGACGGGATTCTGGGAATGGGCAGCACCCCGGTCTCGATCCCGGGCCAGACCAACGACCACTTAAGCTTCTCCTACTGCCTGCCCAAGCCGGGGAGCCGGAGCAACGGGTACCTGCAGATCGGGGGCTACATGGGGCCCCGGTTGAGGACGACGCAGACAACGGCCATACGAACTTACGACGGTGTCCCGCACTACTACCTTAACTTGATCGATGTCAGTGTCGGTGGCCGACGTCTCCACCTCCCACAGGGGACCTTTCAGGCTCACAGTAGCCACAACGGCGGCTGTGTGATTGACACCGGAGCCTACTACTCCTTTCTGATCAAGCCGGCCTATGATGTCGTGAAGGACATATTGGTCGGTCAGTACTTCACCGGCCTCCACCTCGTTCCGGTCCACGGGCGGAGCTTCGGGGTGCCTTTGGACGTATGCTACGCCACTCCGGCACACCCAGAGGCTGTGCTGCCCCACATGACGCTTCACTTCGAGGGGGCCGACTATGCCCTCACGTGGGAGAAGCTGTTCGAATTCCACAACCAGGGCAGCTTCTTCTGCTGGGTCATGGGGTCCAGCGATGTCCTCACCGTTCTTGGGGCGTTCCAGCAGCACGACGTCCGGTGGTCGTACGACCTCAGGTTAGGAACACTGTCGTTTGTTCCACAGAACTGCGCATAAGCTGCAGCGCATCCCTGATCGATGAGTACTGTCGTCTGTGTCGAGTTTTATAATAAAATTAATTGATTCACCTACATAATAATGCATGAAAATCAATATGATATGATGTGATCAATGGGAAATAAAAAATTTTGTCCTCGATCCGGAAGACAATGTTTTAGATCTCACCAAGAACAAAGATTGATCCCAAGAAACGTTAACATTAAGGCCTCGTTTGGTGATTTAGCTAACAGGTTGTGGTTTTTTTAGCAATTTTTCATTTGTATGTATTGTTGATTTCCATTAAGAAGAACAAGATAATCATGTATAGAAGGTAGGTAATGAATTTGTTCACCCTATTTTTTTGGTAGTGGTGAGTAGGCAGGGACGTCAATTGAAGAAAAAGGCATTGTTGACGAATAGTCCGCATCGGTAAGGGAGACACCGATAGGTCCCTTAAAATCCCCAGTGTGCTCCCCTAGCAAAACATCAGAGCTCGGCCCATCTCATGCTCCTGTTTAGGGTGCACTTCACATCGATAAGGGAGGCACACACTTATAAGCTGCTTAATGGACCCGTTGTGCGCGCTCTCTCCCCCTGCCGAGACGTACGTTAGCTAGTCTTTTGGGGGACTCTGGGTTAGTAACATGGTAATAGAACTCGTGATAGTTTTGGAGTTCTTTTGCTTGCGGGTTGTGGTCCTCTGCATACTTATTCGTCATATGAAGCGGAGAAACTAGCGTTACTCTATGGCCTGATATATTACCACAAACATTTATCTCCTCATCCACTCTGGATAGAGGGAGATTCTCTCGTGGTCATCCAAACTCTTCTTGATGAGGATCCGAGTGACCCAGTCCTTTGGGAGGGCCGAAACCTTTTTGTCATTGTTACTCATGGAAGGATCTGTCATGTTTATAGGAAGCATACATGGTTGTTGATTTCCTGGCGAATCAGGGGTGTCGGATGAGGCTTCTATAGGTGATGAGCGAAGCCTCGGACAAGGATTTTCTGCGACTGCTGCTTAAAGATCGGGAGAGAACCTACTACCCCAAGCTATCCTCAATCCAGGATAAGCTGATTTTGGTTTTTGGTATGGCGTAGTTAGTTTTGGGGTTTCTTTTTGTACTTTGAGAAAGAGAGAGAGAGAGAGAGAGAGAGAGAGAGAGAGAGAGAGAGAGAGAGAGAGAGAAAGAGAGAGAGAGATGAATGTTGCAGTGTGCTGCCGGTTTAGAAAGTGAGTTGTGGGTATTTTGACCCCCCTAGAAGTATTGGAATTTGATGAAATTTGTTGGAGTTATTTTCTAGGGTAAGATGATCATTCTCACCAATTTTTATCAAATTCAAAAACTTCTAGAGGGGTCAAATGGTCGAAGCAAAATCTGTTATCCACAGTCACCATTAAAATCTGCAGATTTTGTTTCGACCATTTGACTCTCCTAAAAGTTTTGGAATATGATGAAAATTTGTGAGGATAATCATCTTACCCTAAACAATATCCTCACCAAATTTCATCAAGTTCCAAAACTTCTAGGGGGTCAAAATAACCGTAGCTCATTTTCTCCTACCGCAGTTCACAGCTCAACGTAACAACCCTCTCTCTCTCTCTCTCTCTCTCTCTCTATATATATATATATATATATATATATATATATATATATATATATATATATATATATATATATATATATATATATATATATATATATATATATATATATATATATATATATATATATATATATATATATATATATATATATATATATATATATATATATATATATAGAAACGAAAAATTAGCTGCCAGCCTATTTCGAAAAAATGGGCAGCCACCCATTTGATGCTCTGATAGTCTTAGAATGTGCTGATTTTATGTGAGCATAAGTATCTTATCTTGGATAGAACACCCATAAAAAATCAGCACATTCTAAAACACCTAGGGGCATCAAATGTTAGAACTTTTACCGAGCGTTAATTGTCACCGTTAATCTAAAATATTACATTTTATGCCCCAAAAAGTTTTAGAATTTGCTAATTTTTTGTGGGTGTTCTATCTAAGATAAGATGCTTATGCTCACAAAAAATCAGCACATTCGGAGAAGTTTAGGAATTTGATAAAATTTGGTGAGGGTGTTGTCTAGGGTAAGCAGGTTATCCTCACAAAAAATCGCCAAATTATAAAACTTCTAGGGGGGTCAAATGGTCGAAGCAAAATTAGCCATCCGCAGTCACCGTTAAAATCTGTCGATTTAGCTTCGACCATTTGATCCCCCTAGAAGTTTTGGAATTTGATGAAAATTGGTGATTGATGATCATCTTACCCTAGACAACACCCTCACCAAAATTTATCAAATTCGAAAACTTCTAGGAAGGTAAACAAACGAGAGGTGCAGCAACTATGCTACACCTCGGGTGCAGGCTCCTTGCCCTCTCATATATATATATATATATATATATATATATATATATATATATATATATATATATATATATATATATATATATATATATATATATATATATATATATATATATATATATATATATATATATATATATATATATATATATATATATATATATATATATATATATATATATATATATATATATATATATATATATATATATATATATATATATATATATATATATATATATATATATATATATATATATATATATATATATATATATATATATATATATATATATATATATATATATATATATATATATATATATATATATATATATATATATATATATATATAGAGAGAGAGAGAGAGAGAGAAATGCTTAAATACGGTCCTGCGGTCCGTGCGGTCCGCACCCGCAGCCGTCCGATGCGGTGCACCGCACCGCACGGGCATCGGACGGCTGCGGATGCGGACCGCATGTACCGAAGACCGCAGTGAAGCATGCCCCTATATATATATATATATATATATATATATATATATATATATATATATATATATATATATATATATATATATATATATATATATATATATATATATATATATATATATATATATATATATATATATATATATATATATATATATATATATATATATATATATATATATATATAAAGAGGGAGAGAGAGAGAGATCTAGAGGGTATGAGCTAACAGCCCATTTGCTGAAATGGGCTGCCACCGAGAGCCGTCCGATTGGATTGATCACACCATCCAAATAAAAAAATATATATTAAAAACAGCTGTTACAAGCTGCCCGACCCCTCTCTCTATCTCTCTCTTTCACCGTCCCGACCCACTTCCACCCCGGCGACCCTGTCCCCCTCCGGCAGCCCGGCGATCCCCTCCGATAACACCCCGTCTCCCTCCGGCCGCCCCGTCCCCCCTCCGGCGACCTCCGACGCCCTCGGTCAGCCACGGCCACCCCCTTCGGTGACCTCTGTCCACCCTGGCGATCCCCGTCCCACCGGCAGCGGCGGCAGCACCCTCCGGCCTCCCCCCGAACTCCCGGTGCCGATCGCAGCACCGGTAGGCCCGCCGGGGTGGACGGGGGGCTGCCGGAGGGTGCTGCCGCCACTGTCGGTGGGAAGGGGGTCGCCGAGGTGGAAGGGGGTCGCCAGAGGGGGTCACCATGGCTGACGGAGGGCGTCGCCGGGCTGCGGGAGTGGGATGGGGGCGCCAGAGGGGGTCGCCGGGGTGGAAGTGGGTCGGGTCGGTGAAAGAGAGAGAGAGAGAGAGAGAGAGAGAGAGAGAGAGAGAGAGAGAGAGAGAGGTCGGGTCGGTGAAAGAGAGAAAGAGAGAGAGGGGTCGAGTCGGTGAAAGAGAGAGAGAGGGGGCGGGGAGCCTGCACCCGAGGTGTAGCATTGTTGCTGCACCTCTTGCTTGTTTACCCCCCTACAAGTTTTGGAATTTGATAAAATTTGGTGAGGGTGTTTTCTATGGTAAGATGATCATCCTCACCAATTTTCATCAAATTCCAAAACTTCTAGGGGAGTCAAATGATCGAAGCAAAATCTGCAGATTTTAACGGTGACTACGGATGACTGATTTTGCTTCGACCATTTGAATCCACTAAAAGTTTTGGATTTGATAAAAATTGGTGAGGATGATCATCTTAGCCTAGACAACACGCTCACCAAGTTTCATCAAATTCCAAAACTTCTAGGATGGTCAAACAATACCTGAGGTGCAGCAACGACGTTGCACCTCAGGTCCAGCATCCCTTTTCCCGATATATATATATATATATATATATATATATATATATATATATATATATATATATATATATATATATATATATATATATTTATGCTGGACCTGAGGTGCGTGTGATGTTAGGATGCGGTGTGCGGTGCGTGCGGTGTCACACCACAGCCGTCTGCTGCATCGTTGCGTGTATCGTACGCATGTAGCGGGTGCATCAGATGGCTGCGGTGCGACACAGCATGCACCGCACACCGCATTTTATCATTCCTCTCTCTTTATATTTATATATATTTATTTATAGGGGTATGCTATGCTGCGGCATGAGGTAAGAGCGGCACCGCACCACAGCCGTCTGATACACGCACTGCGTGCATCGCATGCACACAGCGTTGCATCAGACGGCAACGGTGCGATGCCGCACTCACCGCATGCCGCAGTCACCGTTAAAATCTGTCGATTTAGCTTCGACCATTTGATCCCCCTAGAAGTTTTCGAATTTAATGAAAATTGGTGATGATGATCATCTTACCCTAGACAACAATCTCACCAAAATTTATCAAATTCCAAAACTTCTAGGAAGGTAAACAAACGAGAGGTGCAACAACTATGCTACACCTCGGGTGCAGGCTCCTTGCCCTCATATATATATATATATATATATATATATATATATATATATATATATATATATATATATATATATATATATATATATATATATATATATATATATATATATATATATATAGAGAGAGAGAGAGAGAGAGAGAGAGGAATGGGATGCTGCCTATCAAAGCAGCGTTTTTTGTTACTTTGATACATTGTTTGACCATCCTAGAAGTTTTGGAATTTGATGAAATTTGGTGAGGGTGTTGTCTAGGGTAAGGTGATCATCCTCACAAATTTTCATCAAATTCCAAAACTTCTAAGAGGGTCAAATGGTCGAAGCAAAATCTGCAGATTTTAACGGTGACTACAGATTTTGCAGATTTTGCTTCGACCATTTGACCCACTTAGAAGTTTTGGAATTTGATGAAAATTTGTGAGGATGATCAACTTACCCTAGACAACACCCTCACCAAATTTCATCAAATTCCAAAACTTCTAAGATGGTCAAACAATGTATCAAAGCAGCAAAAAACGCTGCTTTGATAGGCAGCATCCCATTCCTCATATCTATATATATATATATATATATATATATATATATATATATATATATATATAGAGAGAGAGAGAGAGAGAGAGAGAGAGTGAGTGAGAGAAATGCTTAAATACGGTCCTGCGGTCCGCACCCGAACCGTCCGATGCGGTGCACTACACCGCGCGGGCATCGGACGACTGCGGATGCGGAACGCACGTACCGAAGACCGCAGTGAAGCATGCCCCTATACATACATATATATATATATATATATATATATATATATATATATATATATATATATATATATATATATATATATATATATATATATATATATATATATATATATATATATATATATATATATATATATATATATATATATATATATATATAAATATATATATATATATATATATAAAGAGGGAGAGAGGGAGAGATCTAGAGAAATACGGGGTATGAGCTGACAGCCCATTTGCTGAAATGGGCTGCCACCGAGAGCCGTCCGATTGGATTGATCACACCGTCTAAATAAAAAAATATATATTAAAAACAGCTGTTGTAGCTGCCCGACCCCTCTCTCTCTCTCTCTCTCTCTCTGTCTTTCACCGTCCCGACCCACTTCCACCCCAGCGACCCTGTCCCCCTCCGGCAGCCCGGCGATCCCCTCCGACAACACCCCGTCACCCTCCGGCCGCCCCGTCCCCATCCGGCGACCTCCTACGCCCTCGGTCAGCCACGACCACCCCCTCCGGCGACCTTCGTCCACCCTGGCGATCTCCATCCCACCGGCAGCGGCGGCAGCACCCTCCGACAGCCCCCCGAACTCCCGGTGCCGATCGCAGCATCGGTAGGCCCGCCGGGGTGGACGGGGGGCTGCCGGAGGGTGCTGCCGCCACTGCCGGTGGGAAGGGGGTCACCGAGGTGGAAGGGGGTCGCCGGAGGGGGTCGCCATGGCTGACGGAGGGCGTTGCCGGGCTGCGGGAGCGGGACGGGGGCGCTAGAGGGGGTCGCCGGGGTGGAAGTTGGTCGGGTCGGTGAGAGAGAGAGAGAGAGAGAGAGAGAGAGAGAGAGAGAGAGAGAGAGAGAGAGAGAGAGAGAGAGAGAGAGAGGGAGGGGTCGGGTCGGTGAAAGTGAGAAAGAGAGAGAGGGGTCAGGTCGGTGAAAGAGAGAGAGAGAGAGAGGGGGCGGGGAGCCTGCACCCGAGTTGTAGCATCGTTGCTGCACCTCTCGCTTGTTTACCCCCCTACAAGTTTTGGAATTTGATGAAATTTGGTGAGGGTGTTTTCTAGGGTAATATGATCATCATCACCAATTTTCATCAAATTCCAAAAACTTCTAGGGGAGTCAAATGATCGAAGCAAAATCTGCAGATTTTAACGGTGACTACGAATGGCTGATTTTGCTTCGACCATTTGAACCCACTAAAAGTTTTGGATTTGATAAAAATTGGTGAGGATGATCATCTTAGCCTAGACAACACGCTCACCAAGTTTCATCAAATTCCAAAACTTCTAGGATGGTCAAACAATGCCTGAGGTGCAGCAACGACGCTGCACCTCAGGTCCAGCATCCCTTTTTCTGATATATATATATATATATATATATATATATATATATATATATATATATATATATATATATATATATATATATATATATATATATATATATATATATAGGGTCAGGTTCAATGGACATTGTTTTTGCACTCAATTGTTTACACCGATTTTCAAACCATTAGATAGAGGTTTTAGAATTTCTTGATTTTTTGTGAGCATAATCATCTTGTCTTAGATAACACATCCACAAAAAATCAGCACATTCTAAATCCTCTAGACTTGTTAAATGTGCTCTTCAAATTAACGTTTAAAATGGACGGTCGATAAAGCCTTTTAGTTTTGATGTACTTAGAGGCTTTAGAATGTTCTAATTTTTTGTGGATGTGCTATCTAGGATAAGGTGATTATGCTCACAAAAAATCAAGAAATTATGAAACCTCTATCTAATGATTTTGAAAATTGGTGTAAAAAATTGAGTGCAAATATATATATATATATATATATATATATATATATATATATATATATATATATATATATATATATATATATATATATATATATATATATATATATATATATATATATATATATATATATATATATATATATATATATATATGCTGGACCTGAGGTGCGTGCGATGTTAGGATGCGGTGTGCGGTGTCGCACCACAGCCGTCTGCTGCATCGTTGCGTGTATCGTACGCACGCAGCGGGTGCATCAGACGGCTGCGGTGCGACACCGCACGCACCGCACACCGCATTTTATCATTCCTCTCTCTCTCTATATATATTTATTTATTTATAGGGGTATGCTATGCTGCGGCATGAGGTAAGAGCGGCACCGCACCACAGCCGTCTGATACAAGCACTGCGTGCATCGCATGCACGCAGCGGTGCATCAGACGGCAACGGTGCGATGCCGCACTTACCACATTGCCTTTTTCAAAACTTGGATAATCCCATGGTATGATAAACTAGGGGAGGAGGCTCTACATTTTGTAACAGTCTTTTGACTTAGTTTTAATGATTTCTAGTCGGGGTTCGCCAAACCCTCCCTCCAATGAGGACGGGTTCTCAAAAAAAAAAAAAAAATTGTGCTCCTGTAACTTTTTCAAACCGAGTATGACTCACCAAATAAAGTTGGAGCAAATTTGGCTCGATTGTGTGCATATGATGGCGTAAGATTAATTTTATTGGAAACAATTAAAAGGAGAATTAAAACTTTTTTCTTTTTTAATTTTTTTGAGATCGAAGGGTGTCTTGCAACGTTTCAAGCAATAGGCCTATACTTCGGGCTCAAACTAATCTCTCCGGATATGCACACCTAACCACTCGGAAGTTTTCCTACACATTCCTGGATACGTAACCCGAGGGGGAGAGGAATTGAACCCACAACTTCCCCACCAAAGCATCGAATGCTTTGCCAACTCCCCTATCCCTTGGTGGGTAAGAGAACTGAAACTTCATTTTTCTATAGAAAAAGAACCGGGTTACACTATTGAAATTAAAGTATATATCGAATCGGACATGGAAAAGCTTATAAAATGGTATACATGTGAAGTCCCACTCTTACCGCCTTATAAAAGGCTGGTCCAGGCCCTCCCACACTTCATTTCGCAGCAATTTTGCGAAAATCGTAGAGAGCCCTTTTCTATACGTGGTGATGGAGGTTAATTAGTTGCTCCGGTTTTAATTAGGGATGGTAATGGTGCGGTTTCGGTGCGGTTTTGGGTAAAACCGAAATTACACCGCCACATCGAACTGCTACACCGAAACCGCACCGCTATGGTGTACTATATGTAAAACCGAAACTGCACCATGCGGTGCGGTACATAGCGGTTTAACATTGTAATGGCCTAAACGGTGTGGTTTTTTACGATTTTGGGCAAAACCGAAACCGCACAGTATCGAAACCGCAAACCAAAACCGTACCGCACCGCAACGGTTTTATATTTTGACAAACCAAAACCGTACCATACGGTACGATTTTTTGTGGTTCTACATATTAAACCGTACCGTTGCCATCCCTAGTTTTAATAGCATTCCATGACTGAATCTCAGTGGGTGCAAACTGAAGATAAGATTTCAATTACAGTTAACAAATCCGCATGAAGATTTTGTTCAAAATCTTGCTTTTAACTCCACGCATATATACAAAGGTACACTCAGACTCCCCCACACCTCCCATCCACCACACCATGGCCCAGGCCACCACCCACCACCACCTCCTCCGCCGCTTTCCTCTCCTCCTCCTCCTCCTCCTCCAAGCCACCACCGCCATGGAGAGCGATACGGGCTTCACCGTGGAGCTCATCCACCGATACTCCCCTCGTTCCCCGTACCACAACGGTAACCTAACCGAATCCCAGCTCCGGCAGAGGCTTCTGCAAGAATCCATAAGCCATGTTCGATGGCTAGAGTCGGCCCTCGCAACCACAAACACCACTGATCTACATCCTCCAGTGTTCTCTAAGGGCCACATGTACGTGGTGCAGCTAAGCATCGGCACCGGCGGCGGCAAGAAGTCGTTCTTCCTCCATCTCGACACCGGAAGTAGCCTCACATGGATCCAATGCGACCCGTGCCGCCCCCGCTTCACCCACGCCAGCCCGTTGTTCGAGCCCAACAAATCACCCACCTACCGCCGCCTCCGGCACGACCACCACTTCTGCACCCACCCCTACCGGTCCGACGGAGATGGCAACTGCTTCTACCACGTCCGCTACATGGACGGAACCGACGTCCTGGGTGTCCTCTCGGAAGACACCTTCACCTCCCGGTCAGATCGGCTCGGCCGCGCCGAGATGGAACGCCGGGCGGTGTTCGGCTGCGCGCACTCCACCATTGTCCACCCCAACCTTGCCGATGAGTACTGGGACGGGCTTCTTGGAATGGGCGGTACGGCGGTGTCGATTCCGATGCAGATGGACGTCGGTCGCTTCTCCTACTGCTTGGTCAGGCCGGGGAGCACCGACGCCGGCTACCTGCAGATGGGAGGTCACACGTGGCCCATGCCGAGGGAGCAGAGAACGGTCATACAAACGCACAACGAGGCCTACTACCTCAACCTGGTCGATATCACCGTTGCTGGCCGACGTCTCCACCTGCAACAGGGGACCTTTGAGCCTCCCAATCGCCACGGCGGCTGCATGATCGACACCGGAACCTACTACTCCATTCTGATCAGGCCGGTCTATGAGGTCGTGAAGGTCGTACTGGTCGGTCACTTCGCCAGTCTCCACCTCCTTCCTGTCCATGGGAGGAGCTTCCGGCTGGGTTTGGACGTATGCTACGTCACTCCGGCTCACCCTAGCACCGTGCTGCCCGAGATGACGCTTCACTTCCAAGGGGCCGACTACGTCCTAACGTGGGAGAAGCTGTTCGACCTACACTACAACGATAATTTCTTCTGCTGGGCCATGCTGCCCCGCGATCACTTAACCATTCTCGGGGCGTTCCAGCAGCACGACGTCCGGTGGTCGTACGAAATCGGGATACAAACACTATCGTTTGCGCCGGAGAATTGCGCAAATCGAGCATCGGCACATCCCTGATGTGTATCGATCGTTTGCATTGAGTTTATAATGAAATTGATTTACTTACTTTTGTATCCAACGAAAATATAAGGACTCGCTCTTGTATGCAACTTCGATCTCTACTTCTTTGGCACATCTACGAACGCCTTGCATCTAAACACATATAGTTGAGTATAGGACATTTCTTGCTTGGCCCATACTTCGTCTGGAATCTCATCATCCAATGGAGTTGAGGGGGATCCATTGATCAAGTGGCACGAGGTCCGAGCAGCTTCTTCCTTGAAGGACTTAGGCTTCTTCGACCATGCACCTAAACTTCTCCATAATAGTTTGGTCTATCCAACCTTTTGGCCACTCCGTTTTACTTTGGAGTAACAGTCTTCTCATGCTGTATTCCCTTCTAAAGGTTTTAGAAGTATATTCACCTCCATTGTCACTACAGAAGCACTTAAGCAGTTTTCATGTTTCTTTTTCAATTGTCATTGAAGCCACTAAAACATACAAACACTTGATTTTAGTGCGAAAAAAGTAGCTTCATATCTTACTTGAGGCATCATCGATGAAGGTAAGATAGCTAGTATTGGTTCCCGCCAAGTACTCCACATCCATGGAACAAAATACATAGGTATCGACTAAACCAAGTATCTATGTCTTCCTTTTCTCCAACTACTTCTGGAAAGATACATCTTCCCACTAGAGGAAATTAACTTCCTTGCCAGAATATCTTATTCTTTTTACTAATGTGCCCCAGTCACCAGTGCCACAAGTCAGGAGCACTACCATGCTCCGTCACGTTCACGCGTGCTATCGTTGCAAAACTAAGAGTCAGTGTTGTACAGTGTACAACAGGTCTTGCCTTTAGCTATCACCAAAGAATCCTTGGTCAGCTTCCAGACACTATTACCGAACACACTCACATACACCTATCGGTCCAAAGTCATGCACGATATCAACATTAGGTAACGGTCAGGGACATGTCTATCATCCTTCAGAACTAGTGTAGCTCCCACATCTGTCTGGATGTACACATCATCCATACCTTGGATTTTCTAGAAACTATTGTTCCCCATTTTCACATTCCTATAAGATCTCATTTTATAAGTCGTAAAGATGTCCTTTCTTTGTGTAACATGATATAATGTCGTCGTTTCGACCACGCACTCAATCTCATGATCAGACATATATAGATACTCATCTTCGTTAAACATGATTACCATCCCTCTCTATCCTGAACAATAGTGGTTGTACCTTTCTTCTGCTATTCGACCTTGCCTTCTTTCTGTTATTTCATGAGCTTCCAGCAATTCCACTTCATATAGCCCTCCACACCAAAATAACAGCATGTGAACTTTCCCTTGGACTTGGACATAGATTTTCCTCATCTCGATCCATGTAGCTTCCTACTCTTACTCCACCCCCTGGATTCATAGACCAACACATGTGGTTGATCAGTGGATGTAACCTTCCTCCTTGTCTCTTCATTGAGTAAGCTACTTGTCGCGAGTTTTCCATCAGGAGGACAATTACTCATAGACACCACCAAAGTTTTCTAGCTAATTGGCAGAGAGCTGAGAAGAAGCAATCCCTATATCTCATCCTCCAGAACCATCTTCAACGTTTATAATTGATTCACGATGCTCTGAATCTCATTCGGATGTTCTGTGATAATTAAATATCTCCTCCTTGTACTTGAGGTTAACAAACTTCCTGATGAGAATCTCTTTGTTCCCAATAGTCTCCTACCCATCAAGGTGACTCAAATCCGTTTTGATCACATTTATTCGAATTAGGAGCTAAGAAGCAAGGTACCAACCCTTGACTTTTTCCTAACCCTAATTATTTATGATTTGGTCATCTCCATATTGCCAACTTGGTGAATTTGAACCGAGTTGTAATACCCTGAAAATTTTAAATATATTATTAAAATTTAGTAAGAATTTATCCCTCAAAACCAAACCAGGAAAGACTCAAACCAAAAATCCAACTTTGCCATCACTTCCGAATCATCAAAACGGTCAAAAACCATATACACATTTAAATCATTTGACGTCACGAATGTCACTAAAATACAAAGGTTGATGCAGGGATGCAAACCCTGGTTCCACCTACATTGAACTGCTACATCGTAACTTCACCGTAGCGTGATGGTGTACTATATGTAAAACCGAAACTGCACCATGCGGTGCGGTACATCGCGGTTTAACATTGTAATGATCTAAACGGTGTGGTTTTTTACGGTTTTGGGCAAAACCGAAACCGCACAGCATCGAAACCACAAACCGAAACCGTATCGCACCGCAACGGTTTTATATTTTGACAAACCTAAACTGCACCATACGGTGCAATTTTTTGTGGTTCTAGGTTTTAAACCGTACCGTTGTCATCCTTAGTTTTAATAGCATACCATGACTGAATCTCAGTGGGTGCAAACTGAAGATAAGATTTCAATTACAGTTAACAAATCCACATGAAGACTTTGTTCAAAATCTTGCTTTTAACTCCACGCGTATATACAAAGGTACACTCAGACTCCCCCACACCTCCCATCCACCACACCATGGCCCAGGCCACCACCCACCACCACCTCCTCCGCCGCCTTCCTCTCCTCCTCCTCCTCCTCCTCCAAGCCACCACCGCCATGGAGAGCGATACGGGCTTCACCGTGGAGCTCATCCACCGATACTCCGCTCGCTCCCCGTACTACAACGGTAACCTAACCGAATCCCAGCTCCGGCAGAGGCTTCTGCAAGAATCCATAAGCCATGCTCGATGGCTAGAGTCGGCCCTCGCAACCACCAACACCACTGATCTACATCCTCCAGTGTTCTCTAAGGGCCACATGTACGTGGTGCAGCTAAGCATCGGCACCGGCGGCGGCAAGAAGTCGTTCTTCCTCCATCTCGACACCGGAAGTAGCCTCACATGGATCCAATGCGACCCGTGCCGCCCCCGCTTCACCCACGCCAGCCCGTTGTTCGAGCCCAACAAATCACCCACCTACCGCCGCCTCCGGCACGACCACCACTTCTGCACCCACCCCTACCGGTCCGACGGAGATGGCAACTGCTTCTACCACGTCCGCTACATGGACGGAACCGACGTCCTGGGTGTCCTCTCGGAAGACACCTTCACCTCCCGGTCAGATCGGCTCGGCCGCGCCGAGATGGAACGCCGGGCGGTGTTCGGCTGCGCGCACTCCACCATTGTCCACCCCAACCTTGCCGATGAGTACTGGGACGGGCTTCTTGGAATGGGCGGTACGGCGGTGTCGATTCCGATGCAGATGGACGTCGGTCGCTTCTCCTACTGCTTGGTCAGGCCGGGGAGCACCGACGCCGGCTACCTGCAGATGGGAGGTCACACGTGGCCCATGCCGAGGGAGCAGAGAACGGTCATACAAACGCACAACGAGGCCTACTACCTCAACCTGGTCGATATCACCGTTGCTGGCCGACGTCTCCACTTGCAACAGGGGGCGTTTGAGCCTCCCAATCGCCACGGCGGCTGCATGATCGACACCGGAACCTACTACTCCATTCTGATCAGGCCGGTCTATGAGGTCGTGAAGGACGTACTGGTCGGTCACTTCGCCAGTCTCCACCTCCTTCCTGTCCATGGGAGGAGCTTCGGGCTGGGTTTGGACGTATGCTACGTCACTCCGGCTCACCCTAGCACCGTGCTGCCCGAGATGACGCTTCACTTCCAAGGGGCCGACTACGTCCTAACGTGGGAGAAGCTGTTCGAACTACACTACAACGATAATTTCTTCTGCTGGGCCATGCTGCCCCGCGATCACCTAACCATTCTCGGGGCGTTCCAGCAGCACGACGTCCGGTGGTCGTACGAAATCGGGATACAAACACTATCGTTTGCGCCGGAGAATTGCGCAAATCGAGCATCGGCACATCCCTGATGTGTATCGATCGTTTGCATCGAGTTTATAATGAAATTGATTCACTTACTTTTGCATGCAAGAAAAATATAAGTACTCGCTCTTATATCCAACTTCGATTTCTACTCCTTGGGCACAACTACGAACGCCTTGCATATAAACACATATAGTTGAGTATAGGACATTTCTTGCTTGGCCCATACTTCAATTCGTCTGGAATCTCGACATCCAATGGAGTTGAGGGGGATCCATTGATTAAGTGGCACGAGGTCCGAGCAGCTTCTTCCTGGAAGGACTTAGGCTTCTTCGACCATGCACCTAAACTTCTCCATAATAGTTTGGTCTATCCAACCTTTTGGCCACTCCGTTTTACTTTGGAGTAACAGTCTTCTCATGCTGTATTCCCTTCTAAAGGTTTTAGAAGTATATTCACCTCCATTGTCACTACAGAAGCACTCAAGCAGTTTTCATGTTTGTTTTTCAATTGTCATTGAAGTCACTAAAACATGCAAACACTTGATTTTAGTGCGAAAAAAGTAGCTTCATATCTTACTTGAGGCATCATCGATGAAGGTAAGATAGCTAGTATTGGTTCCCGCCAAGTACTCCACATCCATGGAACCAAATACATAGGTATCGACTAAACCAAGTATCTTTGTCTTCCTTTTCTCCAACTACTTCTGGAAAGATACATCTTCCCACTAGAGGAAATTAACTTCCTTGCCAGAATATCTTATTCTTTTTACTAATGTGCCCCAGTCACCAGTGCCACAAGTCAGGAGCACTACCATGCTCCGTCACATTCACGCGTGCTATCGTTGCAAAACTAAGAGGCAGTGTTGTACAGTGTACAACAGGTCTTGCCTTTAGCTATCACCAAAGAATCCTTGGTCAGCTTCCAGACACCATTACCGAACACACTCACATACACCTATCGGTCCAAAGTCATGCACGATATCAACATTAGGTAACGGTCAGGGACATGTCTATCATCCTTCAGAACTAGTGTAGCTCCCACATCTGTCTGGATGTACACATCATCCATACCTTGGATTTTCTAGAAACTATTGTTCCCCATTTTCACATTCCTATAAGATCTCATTTTATAAGTCGTAAAGATGCCCTTTCTTTGTGTAACATGATATAATGTCGTCGTTTCGACCACCCACTCAATCTCATGATCAGGCATATATAGATACTCTTCTTCGTTAAACATGATTACCATCCCTCTCTATCCTGAACAATAGTGGTTGTACCTTTCTTCTGCTATTCGACCTTGCCTTCTTTCTGTTATTTCATGAGCTTCCAGCAATTCCACTTCATATAGCCCTCCACACCAAAATAACAGCATGTGAACTTTCCCTTTGGACTTGGACATAGATTTTCCTCATCTCGATCCATGTAGCTTCCTACTCTTACTCCACCCCCTGGATTCATAGACCAACACATGTGGTTGATCAGTGGATGTAACCTTCCTCCTTGTCTCTTCATTGAGTAAGCTACTCGTCGTGAGTTTTCCATCAGGAGGACAATTACTCATAGACACCACCAAAGTTTTCTAGCTAACTGGCAGAGAGCTGAGAAGAAGCAATCCCTATATCTCATCCTCCAGAACCATCTTCAACGTTTATAATTGATTCACGATGCTCTAAATCTCATTCGGATGTTCTGTGATAATTAAATATCTCCTCCTTGTACTTGAGGTTAACAAACTTCCTGATGAGAAACTCTTTGTTCCCAATAGTCTCCTACCCATCAAGGTGACTCAAATCCGTTTTGATCACATTTATTCGAATTAGGAGCTAAGAAGCAAGGTACCAACCCTTGACTTTTTCCTAACCCTAATTATTTATGATTTGGTCATCTCCATATTGCCAACTTGGTGAATTTGAACCGAGTTGTAATACCCTGAAAATTTTAAATATATTATTAAAATTTAGTAAGAATTTATCCCTCAAAACCAAACCAGGAAAGACTCAAACCAAAAATCCAACTTTGCCATCACTTCCGAATCATCAAAACGGTCAAAAACCATATACACATTTAAATCATTTGACGTCACGAATGTCACTAAAATACAAAGGTTGATGCAGGGATGCAAACCCTGGTTCCACCTATATAGGCACTTGCATCTCTGCCACTATGCTGCCATCTTCTTAATGATATTAAATAAAAGATTTTTCGGGGTATTACACGAGTTTGGTCAACTAAAGCCCCTAACTTGGTCACCCCCAACGATGGTATCACCATGGTTCGGGGTCCAGTCATCGGCACCTATTATTTCTGTCCAAAAGGATGGTTCTAGATTGTTGAGATCGATAGGGCACTGGATGAACCTAGGGGGCTCCCATCATAAGGGTCGGGCGATTGAATGGGTGGGGACAGGTGTCGATGGGTGGACCCCAAATCACGGTGATTCCGTGGTTTGGGCCGACTATTTTAAGTCATTCGTTTTCTAACCCATGTTTGTTTGGGCCAAACGAGATCCAACAATTCAAATATAAATATATATAAAAATAAGAAGAATTATGATACAAGTTATATGTAAACTTTTAGGGACGATGACGGGTTTCGAGCTTCACATAGGGCCAATGGCGCATCGAATTCGTGAGTCTTCCAAGAGGAGTTCGTTAAAGGTCAATGTTCATGGTACCTTTTTGTGCTTCTATCGTCGATGAAGGTCTAATATGTAATAGTAGTTTTTTTTTGTTTTTTTGGAGATCGGCCGGTGTCACGAAATTTTTCAAGCAATGGACCCACTTCAGGCTCAAACTAAACGATCAGGAAATATGCACCAACCCACTCTGATTTTTCCCTATACACTCCTGGGTAACCCGAGCAGGAGAGGAATTGATCTGTGTAGTTCGTCAAGAGATACAATGTTGGGTGTGTGTTTTAAAACCACACAACAGACATGGGTTTAGTCCCATATCGGCAAGGGGAGAAATACCCTACCAACATATAAGGGTTTGCCCACTTTCTCCCACTAGTCATCATACTAGAGGAGGGGCTCCACTAGCTCACACACGCGCGTGCGTGTCGAGCCGAGCCGGGCTTGGGCATGGGCATGGGCGGCGCGTGTGTGTGCGCCCACGGACCCGGACACGATAGCACCTCCGAAATGGGCTGGTCCGCACCTGCCCTCTTTTTGTTTTTTGCTTTTAAATCCTCCACCATTTATGAAATTCCTTTTTGGCTACTAGCCATTTTGCGTGCGACCAGTTGCTGCATGCTAGCCGTTACGAGGCTGCTCTCTGCGAGCTGTAACGTGCGAGGTTAATGGGCTTAATCGCAGCCCATTAACCGCTCCCCTCTTTCAGCCTCCCATTAACAGCCCGAGGCCTATATAAGGCCCGGTGCAGCCATGGGATGTGTACAGTCCGAATATCGGAATTCCTCCCTGCTTACTGCCTCTCCCTCTTTCATTCTCTCGTGTCGTGGTGCTGTGGTGCTGCTCCTTTGCTCCGAAGAGACTCCCTCTCTCAGACCAAAGCTTTGCTGCGGTGCTGCCTCTCCGCTTCGAGAAGGTCGTCATCGAGTCGCTGGGTTCCTGAAAGTTCACGAAGTTCGCAAAGCCTTCTTGAAGTCGTGCCGACGAGAAGGAGGTCGCCTGACTGGGGTTGTCGTATCTCCGAGAACCATTGCCTGCACGAGACCCGCACGAGGGGGGCAATAAGATTCTTGGGACAGTGCCTAGCACGCTTCGACCACAGACCAGAGTTTCTAACTCTTCTTTTGTCCTAATATTAGATCTAAAATAATCGACTTGTATTTAATAGAGAAATCTAAATAATTAGATATATTTTAGATAGATTATTTCTCCCTTTTAGAAAAGTTCGGCAAGGTGAATGACGGTTCCATAGAACTCGCTCTGCCTTGGCAAACAATTTCTAAAAGAAATTTGTGACTTGTCCTTGTTTGCGAAAATAACATTTGCTAATCAATTTTAATCTTAAGAATTTGATTAAATCCTAAATTTGCTAGTTTAGAACGATTAGATTTCCAACATACAAGTCATTGAGTGGGTGTTGATAGCAGTTAAGAATTGATGATAGTTGGCTGGAAGTCCATCTGAGATGTGAAGAACTAAATCATCTTCATCAATCGTTGCACCACAAACTGCAAGTTTATTAGCCAATATATATAGTGGCAGTGCACAGGTATTATGGTCTGATTTTAGGGAGAGAAAAATATTATCTTAACAAGCAAGGTTTGAGAGATTTTGTGTCTAGTTTCGGTCTTGATTGAAACCAAAATTTTAGAATTTTGATCGAAATGTGGAAAAAAAAAAAATCAAAATGGTAAAAAAAAAGACCCAGAATTTTTTGTTTTTTATTTTGAAAATTTAAATTTAAGACTTTTATAATTCTGGATGCATATTTACGTGAATGGTTTGAAGAAATCGCACACCGAACACATAGTAAGCTTGCATGTACCATGATAGTCAATGTGCAATACCAGTAAAGTGAAAGAAAAAAACTTGATAATCACCATATATTTACATAACTCAAAATTCCGTCAAAATTTAGTCGAAATCTCACCAAAATCTCATATTTCGACCAAAATGTCACCAACTTCGGCCAAAATTCATCAAAAACCAGCTAAATAGCCTGAAGCCACCCAAAATCCAGACTTTCAGGGTTTTGTATGGGTGTTTCGTTTCTTTAGCAGCCAAAACTAAAATTTTGGACTGAAATTTTGGTATTTCTACCGAAATCTCAATTCATTTTAAAAAATATAACAGTCTAATAGTAGTGTGTGAGAGAGATGAGGCTTAATTTGCTCCATGATATTGCGTGTTGAGATATTTGTATATGCGTGTGTAGGTCTGTTAAGAGATAGGTGTATAGAGGAGAAAGTAGAGGGTGTGTTTATATTCCATAGATAGATAGGCGTTTTGTGCCCTATTTATAGGCCTTGAGATCCCTAATAATAAAACAACCCAATTCTCCAATCTGTCATGGTATCAGAGCTAACCTTAAACCCTAATTGTCCTCACCAACTGCGAGCCCTCCTTTCTGCGATTGACAGCCATCCTCTGCCATCGATAGCCCTACGTGATCTCATGCGTGATCATAGTTTGTCTCCCCTTTCCCTTACGTAATCTCACCCTAATAGCGAACCCCCTGTGTGTGCGCAATTCACAGCTAGCCTCCCCTCTCGCCCTGCGCTATCTCACCCTGATCACGGCTCTGCCCCTTGCGATCTCCTCCTCGCGATCAGCAGCACCCCTTGCAATCTCCTCCTCTCCCCCCACTGCAGACCCTCGTCTGCCCGACGGCTACCTGCAAGCCCTCACCGGCCCGATCCTCTTGCCGCCCCTGCGTCGCGCGCGTGGCTCCACCGGCCGTCCGTAGGCTACGCCGACCCCTTGCTGACCCGGTCTACCGGCCACCTACAGGCCCCTGCGCATCTCATCGATCCTATCGGCCTCCTCCTGAAGAGGGATCTCCTCCTCTCCTTCGAGTCAATCCATGTCTCATCGGTCCTCTCGATCTACACTCTGGCCACCTTTGCATGAACAATGTTTTCCGTCGATATACCTTCCTATTTCGCATCTTTTGTTGGCTTCGTTCAATGAAGACCGTCAATTTGCGAGACGTCTTCCCGTGCACACCAATCTCCTCCTCTCAACTCACACAGACTGGATTCCATGTTCAGCCTCGATCCGGAATGAGTTATAGGGTCAATTCCTTCATCGCCATCTCTTCCACTCCATGATACCCACCGAGGACATTGATGCACTCTCCATACCAGGGACATCAGGGTTCCTCTGATCTTAACAAACTAGGAAGGGAGACTCTGAAACCAAATCCTTCCCATCTTTATCCTTTTGATCTCATTTGTAAACTAATCCTCTGCACCATTGGTCTCTCTCTCTCTCTCTCTCTCTCTCTCTCTCTATAGGTTAAATGGACACTATTTTTGCACTCAATTGTTTACACCGATTTTCAAACCATTAGATAGAAGTTTCAAAATTTCTTGATTTTTTGTGAGCATAATCATCTTGTCTTAGATAACACATCTACAAAAATTCAGCACATTCTAAAAGCCTCTAGACTTATTAAATATGCTCTTCAAATTAACAATTAAAATGGACGGTCGATAAATCCTTTTAGTTTTGATGTACTTGGAGGCTTTAGAATGTTCTGATTTTTTGTGGACATGCTATCTAGGATAAGGTGATTATGGTCACAAAAAATCAAGAAATTCTGAAACCTCTATCCAATGTTTTGAAAATCGGTGTAAAAAATTGAGTGCAAAAACAGTGTCCATTGAACCTGACATATATATATATATATATATATATATATATATATATATATATATATATATATATATATATATATATATATATATATATATATATATATATATATATATAGGGGACGGGGAGCCTGGACCTCAGCTGCAGCGTGAACGCTGCACCGGAGCCTCTCCCCGCGCGCCACGTGTCCAAGAAACCGACTGGATCGAGATTAAAAGCCCGGGACGAACCGCAGCCGTCCGATTCTTTCGATCGGATGCCAGATCCGGCCGCCCGACTCTCAAAAGCACAGGATTGATCGCAGCCGTCTGATCCGTGCTGTCCACCCCGCCCGCCGCCGTCTGATCCATGCAGCGTTCCCCTGCCCGGTGTATCAGTTGAGCCGGGTGATTCCCGTCCGTTCAATCAAGGGAATCGAACGGACGGAAACGTTTTTTGCTGTTACTGTAGCAGCTACAGTAACAGCAAAAAACATTTTTGTCCGTTTGAGTCGCTCGATCGAACGGATGGGAATAAACCGGCCCAACTGAAACACCGGGCGGGGGTGCGCTGCACGGATCAGACGGTGGGCGGACGGCCAGGGAAACCGATCGGACAGCTGCGATCGATCCCGTGCATTTGAGAGTCGGGCGGCCGGATCTGGCGTCCGATCGAAAGAATCGGACGACTACGATTCGTATTGGGCTTTTAATCTCGATCCGGCCGGTTTCTTGGACACGTGGCGCGGGAGCGGCTCTGGTGCAGTGTTCACGCTACACCTGAGGTCCAGGCTCCCCGTCCCCCCATATATATATATATATATATATATATATATATATATATATATATATATATATATATATATATATATATATATATATATATATATATATATATATATATATATATATAGGGTCAGGATCGGATGACCCAGCAAATAACCCAGCACCCTTTGATGCACCTAGAAGTTTTAGAATTTGATGAA
This sequence comes from Chamaelirium japonicum, assembly GCA_947650365.1. Lineage (NCBI taxonomy): Eukaryota > Viridiplantae > Streptophyta > Magnoliopsida > Liliales > Melanthiaceae > Chamaelirium > Chamaelirium japonicum. The sequence goes on along the minus strand of CANTAL010000479.1, from coordinate 20,969 downwards.
AATTGGTAGGCATGTTGTCTATAGTATGTTGATCATCCTCACAAAAAATCAGCCCATTCTAAAACCTCTAGGTGCATCAAATACGCTCTTCAAATCAATGGTTAAAATTGACAGTTAAAAACCGTTGATTTGAAATAAGCATTTGATGCACCTAGAGGTTTTAGAATAGGCTGATTTTTTGTGAGGATGATCAACATACCATAGAGAGCATGTCTACCAATTTTCATCAAATTCTAAAACCTCTAGGTTCATCAAAGGATGCTGGGATATTGCTGGGTCAAAATTTGCTGGGTCATCCGATCCCGACCCATATATATATATATATATATATATATATATATATATATATATATATATATATATATATATATATATATATATATATATATGTATGTTTCGAAAAGCGTATTGTATTATTCATTTACCCCCCTATATATAGGCATAATTGGAGGTTGGGATAGAGACGGGGAAATCTCCTATCCCATGAATCTAGGGGTATTTATCCGGTGGGTATCCATATCCGATGCAACCACCGTTTCATAACACTCCCCCTTGGATGACCACCATTTATCATTGATTGCCTCATTAAAACCTTTGATGGAAAAACCCAGTGGAAAAAATCCTATCAAAGGAAAAAGAGTACAACCTTAGTTCTTCAGGAACAAGTTCTTCAAGAACTATGGTGGGTGCGCATAATGCTGCCTCGTTAAAACCTTTGATGGGAAAACCCTGTGGGAAAAACCCTACCAAAGGAAAAAGAGTACAGCGCGCATAAATTTGCATCTTTAGGATGCCCTCCGCCTAACAATTACATTACCATTATTACATCTCTCCCCCTGATTATATCTCCTCCTGATTACATTATTACATCTCTCCCCCTGATTATATCTCCTCCTTATTACATCAATTTGTTTGGTGATTGAGCCGTCGCAATCCGATGCCGTATACCATCTTCTGGAAAGTAGACTTGGGCAAAGCTTTGGTGAAGAGATCCGCAAGATTGTCGCTTGACCGTACTTGCTTGACTTCAATCTCCCTTTTCTTCTGAAGTTCGTGGGTGTAGAAAAACTTTGGTGAGATGTGCTTTGTTCGATCTCCCTTGATGAAGCCAGCGTGAATTTGAGCAATATATGCGGCATTATCTTCATGGATAACTGTCGGCTCTTTGGTAACGGATGCCAACTGGCAACTGCTTCTGATATGCTGCACAAGTGACCTCAACCATACGCATTCTCTACTTGCTTCATGCAGGGCTAATATTTCAGAATGGTTCGATGATGTAGCCACAAGTATTTGTTTGGTCGATCTCCAAGAAATAGCTGTATTGTTATTCAAAAATACATACCCTGTTTGGGATCGACCCTTATGGGGGTCAGAGAGAAAACCTGAATCTGCATAACCAATCAAGTGAGGAGTACCACAAGAATAAAACAATCCCAAATCAGTGGTTCCTCGCAAATATCTAAATATTTGTTTTATTCCATTCCAATGCCTAAGAGTCGGTTCTGAACTGTATCTAGCCAATAGATTAACAGAAAAGCATATATCTGGTCTAGTACATTGAGCTAAATACAATAAAGCACCAATAGCACTTAAATACGGTTTTTCAGAACCAAGAATAATTTCATGTTCCATTTAGGTCTAAATAGATCTTTATGAATATCAAGAGGTCTAACTACCATGGGAGTGCTTAGTGGGTGACATTTATCCATATTAAATTTCTTTAATAAATTTTCAGTATATAATGATTGATGTACTAAAATTCCACTAGAGCTACGCTCGATCTGCAGGCCGAGAGAAAACTTAGTATCACCAAGTTCTTTCATTTCAAACTCTCTTTTTAGATAATCAGAAGTTTTCTTGAGCTCTTCAGGAGTCCCAATCAAGTTTATGTCATCCACATAAACTGCAATTATAATAAATCCATTTTCTGATTTCTTTATGAAAACGCATGGGCATATGGGATCATTCTTATAACCTTCCCTAGACAAGTATTCACTAAGGCGATTGTACCACATCCTTCCGGATTGCTTCAGACCGTACAATGCTCGTCTTAGTTTTATCGAGTGCGCACTTTTTGATGTTGCTTCAGGCAACTTGAATCCTTCTGGGACTTTTGATGTTGCTTCAAGCAACTTGAATCCTTCTGGGATTTTTATATAAATATCTGTGTCTAGGTTCCCGTATAGATATGCCGTTACGACATCCATTAGCCTCATCTCTAGTTTTTCAGAAACTGTGAGACTAATGAGATATCTAAACGTAACTATATCTATAACAGGGGAATAGGTCTCTTCATAATCAATCTCGGGTTTCTGCAGGAATCCCTGGGCTACAAGCCTTGCCTTATATCTAGCGATTTCATTATTTTTATTTCTTTTCCTTACAAACACCCATTTGAAACCTACAGGGTTTACATTATTTGGTGTTTGTACTATAAGTCCAAATACTCCACGTTTCTTGAGAGATTCAAGTTCAGCTTGAATAGCTTCTCTCCATTTTGGCCAATCAGTTCTATGTCGACATTCATATATACTACGTGGTTCATTATCTTCATCATCGCCCTTTGTTATTTCAGTAGCTACTTTGTATGCAAATATGTCATCGATGACTATTTCCTTTCGGTCCCAAATTTCACCCCTTATATGGAATATTGAGCTCTCATTATTTGGTACCGGTACCTTATCCATAATCACTGCAGGGATCTCTTCAGGAGTTTGAAAGAAATTTGGCCGTTGGGAAATATTTTCTTCTAGAAAAATATGGTCCATAATCTCTTCTGGAGCATTATGACCAGGTTCTTATGGAACCTTAACTTCTTCTGGAGTTTTAGGGCATGATTTCTCATTCAACTTCCTCTTCCGGGGAATTGAATCTTTGGAACCTATAGGTCTGCCACGTTTCTAACGTGCAGCAGTTTCATTAGTGGGAGTTGGAATATTAATTCTTGCAGGTACATTCTTGGCTGGAACAAACGACTTAGTTACATTAGTTGCATCATTGAAGGCATCAGGTAATTGATTTGCAATATCTTGCAAATGCAAAATCCTTTTTACTTCTACCTCATATTGGGGAGATCTAGGATCTAGATGAGACATAGTGAAAGTATTCCACGATAATTCACACCGTTCTTCGGGAACAGGTCGTTGCCTAGAAACTTCTTTATCTTCCTCTAACGGCGGGAAGACTGTCTCATCGAAATGACAATCTACAAATCTAGCAGTAAATAGATCACCTGTTAAGGGTTCTAAGAATCTTATTATTGAAGGTGAGTCAAAACCTATATAAATCCCCAATCTACGTTGGGGACCCATCTTAGTTCTATTTGGAGGGGGAATAGGGACCTGCACAGCACATCCAAATTTTCTAAGATGAGATATATTGGGCTGAATACCTGACACAAGTTGTACAGGAGAAAAATTATGGTATGAAGTAGGTCTGAGTCTAACAAGATTAGCAGCATGCAAGATAGCATGCCCCCATGCAGAAATTGGAAGTCTGGATTGTAAGAGTAATGGTCTAGCTATTAATTGCAAGCGCTTGATAAAAGCTTCAGCAAGGCCATTCTGGGTGTGGACATGGGGGACAGAATGTTCGTCTTCTATTCTGATGGATGTACAGAAGTCATTGAAGATTTTAGAAGAGAATTCAGCTGCATTATCCAATCTGATGGATTTGATAGGGTTATCAGGAAAACTAGCTCTAAGTTTGATAATTTGGGATAATAATCTAGCAAATACTAAATTTCTAGTAGAGAGTAGGCTCACGTATGACCATCTAGTAGATGCATCTATTAGGACCATAAAATATCTAAATGGACCACTAGGAGGGTGTATAGGACCACAGATATCACCTTGAACCCTCTACAGGAAGGTATGTGATTCTGTCTCTATTTTCTTAAAAGAAGGTCTAGTGATTAACTTTCCTTGGGAACAAGGGTCACAAAAATGGTCATTTGGAAAAGTCAAACTTCGATTGTTAAGAGGGTGACCATAGGAATTGTAAATGATCTTTCTAAGCATACCTGACCCTGGGTGACCTAATTTATCATGCCAAAGGACCAAATCTTCAGGATTTGGGAACTTCTGGTTCAAGTAGGTGGCATAGGACTCCATAACCCCAATGTGGGTAAAGTATAACCCTAAAGATAGGGTTGAGCATTTTTCTAGTATTGAAATATGCTCTTCGTTTTTAGATGTGATGCAGAGGTATTCTAGATTGCCTTCATTTGTAGTTTCTAAATGATATCCATTTGCTCAAATGTCTTTAAAACTCAGTAAATTTTTTCTGGAATTTTCTGAGTATAGAGCATCCTTAATTAGCAAATGAGTACCATTAGGTAAAAGTATATGGGCTCTTCCGGACCCTGTAACTATGTCAGTAGGGCCAGCCACTGTAGTAACCATACGTGAATTATATTCAACATTTGTAAAGAATTTTCTGTGTTTCAGTATGGTATGTGTTGTTGCACTATCTATCAGGCAAATCTCTTTGCAGTTAGTCATCGTTCCTAAATGATAAGTTATGAGTCAATAAATACCATAAGAGAAGTATCAATGATAAAACTTACTAACACAATTTCTAAGTAAAATCACCAGAACGACAATATAAATTGATAATATCCAACAGAATATAAAAATTACTCAACAATGTCTGACAGAATAAAAACTATTGAGTAATGTCTGACTGGAAATAAAAACTACTTAGCAATGTTTGACAGGAAATAAAGACTACTTAGCAATGTCTGACGGAATAAATAAAAGAAAAACTAAAGTTTTCAGAGATCCCAAGATTCAGGGATTTAATGTGCCATCGTCTAACTCATCAAAGTAGTCTGAACTGTCCAGGTACGATGTCTTCAGGGCATCGGTCTGTTTGTGGTAATCTTCAGGTCACTCATTGTTATCTTCATTCATATTTGTCTCTGCAGGTACCCCTGTACTTTTGTACTTATTCTTCTCATGTTTACTAGCACGGTAGTTTCTGGACCAGTGTCCTTCCTTTCCACATTCAAAACATATGTCCCTCTTATCTTCAGGTTTAGAGGGATTATTCTTTTCTGGATTATGAGGAGCGATCCACTTGTTTTTAAAGTGTGTGTCCTTCCTAGGACCATAATAATCATCTCTTCGAGGATGATTCTGACGTCCACCTCTTCCAGGCTGATTTCTACCTCTTCCAGGGTAGTTATTGCGCCCTCCTCTGCCGTGTCTTCCACCTCTCCTTCCTCTGCCTCTACCTCTACCTCTACCTTGGTAGAAATCATTGGCATTTGCTTCTGGCAATGTCAATGATCCAGTGGGTCTAGAATTATGATTCTTTACCAGTAGGGTATTATGTTCTTCAGCGATTAGGAGAACCTCTATGAGTTTCGAGTACTTCTGGTACTTCATCCCCCTGTATTGCTGTTGTAAAATAATGTTATTTGGGTGGAAGGTAGAGAGTGTTTTATCGATCATCTGAGCATCATCTATTTTCTCCTCACAGAGCTTCAGCTTGCTGACGATGTTGAGTAACTTCGAGTTGAACTCAGCCACAGTCTTGAAGTCCTGGAACCTGAGGGTGATCCATTCACTCTTTGCTGCTAGCAAAGTGATCATCTTCTGGTGATCGTAGCGTTCCTTGAGTGCCTTCCAGAGATCTGCTAGATCTACTATGTTCATATATTCATTCTTTAGATCTTCGTGTATGTGGTGCCTAAGGAAGATGAGGGCTTTAGCTTTTTCATCTGGTTTCAATTCATTCTTCTCTTCTAGAGCTTTCTCTAAGTTCTTTACTTGCAGGTGTAGCAAACTATCTACTCGCCAATTCAGGAAATTGCTTCCATTGACTTTCAATGCGTGGAAGTCTAATTTCGTAATATTCGACATCTTGTTCACGTGGTCGAAGCCGGAGTCGGGGAGGACGGGGTCGAAGCCGGAGTCTGGGAGGACGGGGTCGAAGCCGGTGAGAGAAAGTCTCTCTCTCTCTTCTTCTCTTCCTCTCTCTTTGCGATGGGGTCTGCCGAGGCGGGGTCGAGATCTGGAGCCGGGGAGAAGAGCCGGAGTTGAGGAGGGTGAGAGCCGGAGCCGGGTGAGGGATCTCTTCTCTCTCTCTTCTCTACGTCTTCTCTCTCGTCGTGCCGGGCTTGAGAACTCGTGCTTCACGTATCGTGCTGATAACGTGTTGCGAAAAGCGTATTGTATTATTCATTTACCCCCCTATATATAGGCATAATTGGAGGTTGGGATAGAGACGGGGAAATCTCCTATCCCATGAATCTAGGGGTATTTATCCGGTGGGCATCCATATCCGATGCAACCACCGTTTCATAACTATATATATATATATATATATATATATATATATATATATATATATATATATATATATATATATATATATATATATATATATATATATATATATATATATATATATATATATATATATATAGGCGTGTTAGGCTGCGGCGTGCGGTGCGTGCGATGCACGCAGCAGTGCATCAGACGGCTGCGGTGCGACGCCGCACGCACCGCACGTCGCATTTTATCATTCCTCTCTCTCTCTCTCTCTCTCTCTCTCTCTCTATATATATATATATATATATATATATATATATATATATATATATATATATATATATATAGGGGAAGGGGAGCCTGGACCTCAGGTGCAGCATTGATGCTGCACCGGTTCATAGGATGTCGCCACGTGGTGCTTTTAATCCCAATGCTTCCCGGTATTAATTACCCGTACAACAACCCCCCTCTCTTTAACCCGTGCGGCGTAGTGAATAAATGTGGTTGGGTGCCCGGGCCGTCCGATCGGAATCCATCCAACTGATGAAATTCACCCACAACATAAACAAGCTGTTATTGTAGCGGCTACAGTGATAGCTGATTTGTGTTGTGTGGGTGAATCTCATCCGTCTGATCGATGGGAATCGAACGGGCCAAAATAATTTCGCAGTTACTGTAGCGGCTACAATAACAACGAACTTTCTTTTGTGTTGTGCGGGTAAATCCCATCCGTTGGATGGATTCCGATTGGACGGCCAGGCATCCCACCGCATTTATTTTGGCCCGTTCGATTCCCATTGATCAGACGGATGAGTTTCATCCGGACAACCAAATCAGTTGTTACTGTTGCTGCTATAGTAACAGTGATTTTGTGTTGTGTGGGTGAATCTCATCAGTTGGATGGATTCCGATCGGACAGCCTGGGCACCCAACCGTATTTATTCACTACACCGCACGCTGAGGTTAGAGAGAGAGGGAGGTTGTTTTACAGGTAAGTATTGGGATTAAAAGCACCACGTGGCGACATCCTACTAACCGGTGCAGAATCAATGCTGCACTTGAGGCCCAGGCTCACCTGAGGTGCAGCGTCGTTGCTGCACCTCAGGCATTGTTTGACCCTAGACAACACCCTCACCAAATTTTATCAAATTCCAAAACTTCTAGGGAATTCAAATGATCGAAGCAAAATCAGCCGTCCGCAGTCACCGTTAAAATCTGCAGATTTTGCTTCGACCATTTGACCCCCCTAGAAGTTTTAGAATTTGATGAAAATTGGTGAGGATGATCATCTTACCCTAGACAACACTCTCACCAAATTTTATCAAATTGCAAAACTTGTAGGGGGGGTAAACAAGCGAGAGGTGCAGCAATGATGCTACACCTCGGGTGCAGGCTCCCCGCCCTCTCTCTCTCTCTCTCTCTCTCTCTCTCTATATATATATATATATATATATATATATATATATGTGTGTGTGTGTGTGTGTGTGTGTGTGTGTGTGTGTGTGTGTGTGTGAGAGAGAGAGAGAGAGAGAGAGAGAGAGAGAGAGAGAGAGAGAAAGGCTTGAAATCCGAGTATACAGACATAAGTTGTATCATAATTCTTCCTTTTTTTAATTTATATTTGAACCATTACATCTCGTTCGACCCATACATACATAATTAGGATTAGAATAAAGTCTAAGGGTTGATGGTTATCTAATAATTTGGATAAGTGTAGGGTTGATGGTTATCTAATAATTTGGATAAGTGTGATCCTTACGGATTTGAGTCACCTTGATGTGTAGGAGACTATTTGGAAAAATATATTTCTCAAACAAAAAACTCTTGTTAACCACAAGTACAAGGAGAGGAACTCTATCACAAAATATTTGGACAAGATTCAGAGCATCGTGAATCAGTTGTTAGCGATAAGAATGGTTACGGAGGACGAGCTGTAGACGTTGCTACTTCTCATCACTTTTCATGATCGATAGAAAACTTTGGTGGTGTCTGAGTAATTGTGCTCCCGATGAAAAACTCACGATTAGTGTAGTGATAAGCAATTTACTCAATGAAGAGACAAAAATGAAGGTTATAGGCATCGGTCATGAATCCAGGGGTGGAGTAAGAGTAGGAGACCACTAGCTGGAACATGGATGAGATAAATCCAGGTCCAAACCCAAGGGAAAGTTTGCATGTTCTTGTGACTACCATGGCGCTGTTGAATGAGAAACAAGGAAGCTACTTAAGTACCTTTGTACATAGTGACAACGGAGGCAAATATACTTCAAAAGACTTTAAAGGCTATTGTGCTCATAAGGGAATATAATTTGAGAAGACGGTTTTTGGCACTCCACAACAAAACGGAGTGGCCAAAATGATGTACTAGATTAATATGTAGAAGATGAGGTGCATGCCATCAAGGTCGAAGCTGCCTAAATCCTTCTAGGGATCGAGAATTTGCTCAGACTGCATGCTCCTTGATCAATCGATCCCCCTCAACTCCATTGGAAGGCAAGATTCTAGAGGAAGTATGGGTCAAGCGAGAAGTGTCCTATGCTCACCTGAAGGTGTTTGGATGCAATATGTTCGTCCATGTACCCTAGGAGCAGAGATCAAAGTTAATGCAAGAGCGAAGTAGCTCTTATATTTTCAGGAAGATTGTTCAAAGCTAGGACATTGTGTTTTATTAATGCTGGAGGATAACTTACTTAAATAAAGTGAGGGAGCCGAAGAGTATCCCTTCTAATACGATGGATCTTACTTATATATCTCTTCCACCACTATAGATAGAACATGTGGATGAAACTCAAGAAGAAGAACATGATAAGGGTGTTCTAGCAGAAGGCGGAGGATAGATAGTAGATGCAAGGCAACTTCCTCCACAAGAAGGTGTACAACCTCAAGTATAGAGGTTTACAAGAGAGCGTAGTCATCTACGAGTTATACCGAGGTTGAGTATAACTTGCTTGCTAATGAGGGGCAGCCAAAGAATTACAGGAAGCACAAATTCATAGGGATAAAGAGTGGTGAAAAATTCCGATGCAAGAGGAGATGACCTCAATAAAGACAAACAATACGAGATAACTCCATCTAATAGTTTGAATTAATCTTAAAATTGGATTAGAAAGGTTGTTGCTCTTGTGCTCCATCTTTATTTCTCGTTGATCACACCGTATAGATTTCCATGATAGTAAGTGAATCTATTTTATTATAAAACTCGATACAAACAATACACAACAGGGAGGTGCCGTAACTAGACTCATTTTCCTTAAGAAGCATGCGAGGTATCAATTTGAGGGAGATCTTATCTCAACTTTCACAAAATGAAGCTTGTAGTTTTGTGGACAGAGCTCCCAAGTGATAGAACAAGCTTGCTAGTTGAGCTAGAGCATAACTAATGTAATGGTGAATGGAGCCTGATGGTTTGTTTAGAAGATTGAGATGTAGTCTCTCGGTATTTTAATGACCTTAGGGGTAAAGGGGGTGGGGCTCCTTGTGCAATGAAGTCAGACCGAGCATAGTGGAATCGGTTCTCCGCACGATTTTGGAGATTCTGTGTAAATCGTAACTATAGGGAATATATATCCACTAGTCCCTATAATACTTTGTACTATCTTTTATTTTGCCTCGGAGCATAGTGGTAGGGAGATCGTAGGCAAAATTTTGAATCTCGTTAAATCTTTTGGCCTATTCTGGTTTTGTAATTGCATCTTGTTCTTTCGTTTATTTCTAGCAATTAATGTACTAAAAACCCATCAAGTCATCGCTTCTAGTTTAAGCACTAAAAGATAGGGCTGAGCTATGTGCAATGTTGGAACCACAAGAACCCAGGATGGAGAAAAGTGACATGCGAATGAGATCCTAGTTAGCATGACAAAATTCCGGTTCAAAGATGGAATCCTTTAAAAGCAAGAGTAGGGATGGCAATGGGTCGGGTTCAGGGTTTTTATTCCTATTGTAAACCGAGGACAAATTTATTAAAAAATCATAAAAATCAATTTCAAAACCCGCCGCATTGCCATTCCTAAGCAAGAGATTTGGAAGCCAAGAGAATGTTCGTGTTTCCAGTACTACTTTTTTTTTGGTTCGATGTCGGCGGGTGTCCCGAAATCTATTCTTCAACTACAAGAGGTATGAAATAAATTCCCAAATAAGCTTGACCTATCTATAGTCATCATGGAGGAGGGCAAACACAGCATTCAAAAGGCTAAGGACTTTTTTTTTTTTTGGGGGGGGGGGGGGGGGGCTAGCATTTTCAGATGTGAAGGTAAGGTGTTTGGTGCTTGCTCCCCTTCAGAGGCTAAGGGCATGGCTATGAAAAAAAGGTATATTTCTTCTTCTACGAGTTTAGGTGAACTTGGTAATACTAGAAGATGATAACCTGACAGTTACGACACTCCCGTTGGAGGCGGAATCCACCCCTCCATTGTGTATTCATAATGATATTATGGAATGCAGAAGACTTGTGAAGCTTTTTCATTGCTAGCAAATTCAACATGTTCTACGTGAAACAAATCAAGTATCTCACAAGCTGCCGCTATTACTTTGGATATGGAGTAGGATTTCGTTCGGACATTCTTTCCTTGTTTAGCTATGATGTAAGCAACTTAGGATCATAGGTTTATTGTACTATAGGAAGAATCTTCTCCTCTTTCCTTTAACTAGGATGATCAGGCCATGTATCAATGTTTTTTTGGGTTTAGGGCATCATGAACAGAACCCTGTTGGTTAAAAAATAGAAGAAGGGATCAGCGAGTGTCACGAAACTTTTCGAGCACTTTAGGTTTTGACTAATCCCCCCAGAAATGCACACCAACCCACTCAAAAGTTTCACTATGTGCATTCCTTGGTAACCCGACTGGGGGAGGAATTGAACCCACAACCTCCTCACCTAAGCATCAATTGCTTTGCCATCTCCCCTTTCCCATGGTGGGTATTTCCAGTACTACTTGTTAGTGCTTTGGCGCAAGGTATACCGAGGTTCGAAGTCACCACAAGAGGCGAGGGAGAAATGACCACGATTTAAATAAGGATATTTTGTATACACCTCCATGACAAATATTGATATTATATAAAGCACCACCACTTTTTAAGTTTTATGAATATCCCCTATCATATTCCGATCTTTATAAAAAACCCTCAGGTCTACATTGTGATATTACATAAACCCCACTGTTTGGGGGAGGGGGGTGTTCCTAAGACTCTAGTGAGTTATTTATAAAACTTAAAATTGGGGGTGTTATTTGTAACATCAATGCTTGTCATGGATACCATTAGTTTCTCTCGCATGGCTACCTTTAGTAACCCAACCCCACCCCCCCGGGGGGGGGGTTACAACGAAAGGGAAGTCTCGCCATTATGATGAGAGGAAATGCCACCATAATATTATCCAGAGCTTAGGGACTTTACCCCCAAGACTGGGATTTGAACCCATGTCCATGTCCATGGTGGGTAGTCTTACCAACTAATTCCTTAGGAGTAGCAAAAAAAGGGGGAGTTTGCATTGGGTCCCCGTGATAACATTCCATTAACTGTAGGTATCGATAAAAAGATTATATCGGTAAATATCCAATTTTAAAGATCAAGTTGTATCAAGTCTAGTAGTTAACAAAAAGACAGATGCCCATTAAAAATTTTCAAATTTAAAAAAAACTGACATCCGTTATAGAAACAGATATGCTCTGTTAAAAAACAATAGGTTCAGAAACTAATCATTAAAAAATTATAAAATCATCTATTCTACACTAAAAATATAGAAATAAATTGAAAGAAAACCATTCATGATGCATTTCTTACCTATTTTATAACATTTTATAATCATCCCTGCCCTCATAATGGGATTAGATGGGCAAGATAATCCCTATGTAAGGTTTAACTATATTTTTCTTCTATTTTTCCCTTTAAATGTCGTTAAAATATCTTTCTCAAAGTGTTCTTAACAAAATCCTCTTCAAAATAACAATTAAAATTAAATTATTTTCAAATGTTTGGATTTGAATAATTAAATAAGGATTTTTGTATAAAAAGGGTTTTGTTTATATGTATTGAAATAAGGCTTTCTGCAACAAAATATGCATCCTTCTATAACGATCCTTCCTAGGATTTTAATTTTTGATGATACCCAGTATTCTGATTGAAACTTATTTCCCTAAGTATCATTCATTATACTAAATGATGCTTAGTTAATTGATTGGTGGACATTTCACTATACATACTGGGTGATTTCGTTGTCTACTACAGAGATTTCACCGTGGCTAGTTCAATGATTTTACTGTAGCAGCTACAGTGAAATCACTGTGTCCTTTTATTCATCCCAAAGATACTGGTTTGTACTAACTATGTCCTCTTAATCATCATAGATATAATGGAATGTAATATTAAATCGATCTCTGTAGTAAAAAAACATTATTTACTCAGGGAAAATGCTATTCTACCGATCCACTTTGCCAACTTTTCATTGCCATCTTGACGTGGAACTTTCACAACCATTGGCTTCAACATCCCCGACCGGTGAATCTTGATGAATCACACTCGGCCCCAATTGTGAAGAAAATTGACCATCATGATCAGGTGCCACGTAGGTTGGCAATGAAAAGTTGGCAAAGCATTCGCAGAATAGCGGTGCTCTATTCTCAAAGAAGCCACCAACACCTACCTTGCTGAGCTCACCTGTGATCAGGCCACGTCAATCTGTACCAGAAGAAGTCTGTACAGCTTTTTGGCTGAATAGGGTGGAAAACGGCAGTTTTGATGGGCCACGTCATACTGTATTGAATAAGTCTGTACAACTGTCTGGCTGAATAGGATTTCCCATGCTTACGGGGTGTGTTTGGGGTTGATGCCCCCTACAGTGACTCGATATGCGAATATTCTGCGGGGTGATGACAGAATGGCGAGGGGGTAGCAGACAGCTAGTTGCAGGAAGGGTAGATGGTCCAGATGGACCCAAAACTTGACATGTCGACGGGACCATGGAGGCCTACGGTGTCTGGATGGATGATGGCGATGCACCACTAAGACTCCAGCCGTGCTGCACCCAGACCCCGACCCACCCTCTCCGTCGAGTTCGACTCCTCTACGGTTCGTCCTTTCCCTAGTTTCACTCGGTCGGGGTCCAGAGCACATCAAGTCGCGTGGTGGTAGGCACACCGATAAGTGTATTACACTCATCCCAACTACGCACGGTTGGGGCTTGTGCCATGTACGCCCCCAACCGAAGAAAGGACGAACCGTAGAGGAGTCGAACTCATCTCCGCTCCGCCCTAATTGGTTCCGTACAACGAAGCAAATCCAAGAGGCGGATTGGATGGAATCCACGAAGGAAGATTGAGACCGACGTGTCACCAATTTTTTGTCTTCTTTTATGTTTTTTGATAAAACAGCTTGCAAGTGGTCTTGACTAGTTAGAGAATCTCCAAGGGTCGGTCTTTTACTGTATCTAGTAGCTCCTAGTTGCCACATAGGTACTGTAAGGAGTGAGTACTCCAGTGGACTCTTATCTTGCTCCCTCCGTTATCCGATGACACGTGCACATAAAACCCTGATCCATCTGTATTCCGCAAGCAAAGAGACGCTATGATTGGATGCCATGACCATGTGATCCGAGGAGTGGGGCCCACCACTGGATTTAAAAGTCCAGCACTGGACCGTTGATGCCATTCGACTTCACCGATGTGATGCGCAGTGGAATGTGGCCTCCGATCACGATCGATATCTCGCTAATCACTAGTGAGTAAGTGACAAGACGAGTGGCTAACATTGAATATAGAGAGTGGGAACAGAGAGCCCGTTGGACCGCTTTTGAGTTACCCGTCTCCTATAGTTAGCGAAGGAGGTTGGGCTTCCGAACCCGTTGGAGATATACAATTCTAACTTCAATTTTGGAACGGTTTCATCCAAGCTGTGTTTTTTCTTTCCCCGAGATTTGGAATTCCTAGGAAATACGCCCATGGGAGCCCTAGGTGTGGTTTTGTGGACCTATGCTTTGACAGTTAGGAGAGGTACAATGGGATTTATAAATCCTAAGTGGTTGGTTGCGAGGAGGATATCCCATATAGAGTGGGCTTTGGTTTCCCATGAAAATAATTCGGAAATTAACTCATTTATAAGGAATTCCAATTCCCAGGTAAAGAATACATCCTTAAGCTATTGAAAATTATTAGATTTTTAGTCTAAATAAAATATCATTGTTTTCAGGACCGTGTCCGACACGGCCAAACCTTGAGTGCTGGTCAATACCCCTCCAACAATTGGCCGGACGCAACTTCTACCTTGTTTTTCTCACATGGGGACAAGTGGGTGAAGGCGATGGTGACAATAACATATCAAAAAAAATTTAAAAATTAATTGACCTTTGTAATTAAAATATTTAATATAGAAAGAAGATGTTTTTTCCAATTATGTTATAACAACGTTGATGACCACCCTCAGGTCGTGCCATCAATGTACACACATATACTATGGTTTGTATTAAATCAGACAACACATGCAGTGTGATTTCTTAGTAGGTACATGAGCAACTCAATAGTATTGAGAATCATTCAAATGGATTCTAAGATATTTTAGAAAATAAGATGCATCATTGTATTTTGGTGGAGCAAATATGGTAGTACGACGATATATCGATACGAATCTAGCTTGAGAAATTGGCCAAATGAGCACTACATGTTATGTGGACACTTTAGGTAGTACACCAGTGATTGGGTTTGTCAACTGAAGAAGATCATTGCTCTTTCCACGACAGAAGTAAATTATGTTGCAAATTCTGAAGTCCTTCTACACAATGAATTCAGGATTATTAGACCATTTTTTTCATATGATAAAAGAAAAAAAAAAGAGGATCAATTTTTTTTGAAAAATCAAAAGATCAAGTTGCGAGAGAGTGAAAGGGAGTGATGGTACCTGAGGGCGTCAATTGGTTTTGATCTAGTGAAGATCAAGTCTCTCTTTTCAATGAGCCTAACCAGCCATGAACACTACGACTCCGGAAATAGATAATCACGGATTAAAAGCAAAATCAGCAATGAAAACAATATGATTTTTGCAAAGGTATTGGTCCTTGGAATCTCAGAGAGAGAGAGAAAGAGAGAGAAAGAGAGAGAGAGAGAGAGAGAGAGAGAGAGAGAGGTGGGAACGGAGGTGGGAACGGAATGCTTACGCCCGGGCAAAGGGAAGAGCTCCGGATCAGCTTCTCGTAGGTGTTGCCAGGTGGGTTTGAGGGGGGGGCATATCGCGGCTGGAAGAGGGAAGAGGGGGCTCGATCCGCCCGTTCTTCTCCGCTTCGTGAAGTTGGGGGGGGGGGGGGGGGGAAGGGGGCGGGGGAAGGGGGGCACGTGAGTTGGGTTTTTTAGGGCTAGGTTTTAAATTTAAATTTTAAATTATTTCTTTTTTAGAGTTGGACTCTCTCTCTCTCTCTCTCTCTTGGACTCTCCCTTGCTATTTGGTTTTGTCAGTTTGAATATTTTGGTCTAGTCAGCATTGTTTTTGTCTAGTCAGCTTGTCCTAGTCAGTTGTTTTGATCCGTTTTGTCTAGTCAGCACAAAACCGCTGTACCATGTTATATAGATAACTGGTTATATATATATATATATATATATATATATATATATATATATATATATATATATATATATATATATATATATATATATATATATATATATATATATATATATATATATATATATATATATATATATATATATATATATATATATATATATATATATCGAGAGAGGTATGCTAAAATGCAGTATTTGGTACGTACGGCATCGCAATATAGCTGTCTGATACACTCGATGTGTGCATTGCATGCACGCAGCGATGCATCAGACGGTTGAAGTTCAGTGCCACATGCCGCATTTTAGCATACCTTATATATATATCTATATATATATATATATATAGAGAGAGAGAGAGAGAGAGAGAGCTGGTACGTTGAGCTATGAGCTGCGGTAGGAGAAAATGAGCTACGGTAGGAGAAAATGAGCTGCGAGTATTTTGACCACCTAGAAGTTTTGGAATTTGATGAAATTTGGTGAGGGTGTTGCCTAGGGTAAGATGATCATCTTCACCAATTTTTATCAAATTTCAAAACTTCTAGGGTGGTCAAATGGTCGAAGCAAAATCTGTAGATTTTAACGGTAACTACCGACGACAGGATTTGACCATTTGACCCCCCTAGAAATTTTGGAATTTGATGAAAATTGGTGAGGATGACCATCTTACCCTAGACAACACCCTCACCAAATTTTATCAAATTCTAAAACTCCTACATGGGGCAAAATACCTGCAAATCATCAGATTCTAAAACCTCTATGGGCATCAAATGCTAGAAGATTTATCGACCGCCCATTAAAATCAATAATTTGAATTGTGTATTTGATGCCTCTAGAGGTTTTATAATTTGATGATTTTTTGTTAGGATGATCAACTTGCCGTAGAGAGCATGCTCACCAATTTTCATCTAATTTTAAAACCTCTAGATAGGTTTGTTAAAGTTGTCTCATAGAAGAGTTATCTCACTAGATCGTTATCCTCTCTCTCTCTCTCTCTCTCTCTCTATATATATATATATATATATATATATATATATATATATATATATATATATATATATATATATATATATATATAGAGAGAGAGAGAGAGAGAGGCATGCTATGCCGGCATGCGGTACGTGCGGCACCGCATCGCAGCCGTCTGATGCACGCGCTGCGTGCATCGCATGCATGCAGCAGTGCATTAGATGGCTACGGTGAGGTGTCGCACTTACCGCATGCCGCATTATAGCATCTCTCTCTCTCTCTCTCTCTCTCTCTCTCTCTCTATATATATATATATATATATATATATATATATATATATATATATATATATATATATATATATATATATATATATATATATATATATATATATATATATATATATATATATATATATATATATATATATATATATATATATATATATATATATATATATATATATATATATATATATACTAGTAAAGCCCGTGCCTGTCGGCACGCAAAAGATTTTGAGGGCGACAAAAATATTTTGAGGGTGTGGTAAATTTTTGAGGGAAGAGGTAATATTTTAAAGGTGGCAATAATAATTTAAAAGTGATGATATTTTTGAGCGAGAGAACAATATTTCAAGGGTGATAACAATATTTTTTGAGCTATGAGCTACGGAATGAGAAAATAAGCTACGATCATTTTGACCACCCTAGAAGTTTTAGAATTTTGTAAAAATTGGTGGGTGTGTTGTCTAGGGTATCATGATCTTCACCACCAATTTTCAAGGAATTCCAAAGCTTTTAGGGTCATCAAACAATAGAATGATATTTTGAGGAAGGTGGTGATATTTTAAAAGTGACAAAAAAAATTAAGGGCACTGATAATATTTTGAGGGTGTGAACAATAATTCATATATTTTTTTTTAAATCTATGTTCTATCACCCTCACCATAACTAAATGGTGATCCATCGGAGAAGAAGGGGAGAGGGGGGAGCCGATCAAACCCCCTCCCCCTAACTGCCCATCCTCTTGACATTGACATTCTGAGTGGATTAATATAACTCTCAAAACCCATATCTGTCGGCACTACAGCGACCACGGCCATGCCTCCAGTGAACTGTCTCCGCATGAGAGAGAGGGAGGCATTGGCCATTTGGCGTAACGAATCAGAATCAGAATCATAACTTATATGGATGCATCAAAAGTAGTTCCTAAATCTCGATTGATTTTGTTTCTTGTAAACATCTGGTGGTCTTGTTTTGATTGCACGAACAACTGAGCTTTGTTCTTGCATTATGCTTAACTATTGCCTAATTTTGTTATTGGATTTCCCTAATACTCCTTTGGCAATGGAATTAATCAAGTCAGCCCCTCGGCACTACGGTCTGATTCAGTCCCTTCCAAGCCAGATTTGAAAACCTATTCCATAATCTTTATTGTAATCTTTAATTTTATGTGGGTTGCTTTGTGGTAATCAAAATTGCATTCTATCGTTCGAACTTCAGCGAACCAAACAGCAGCTGTTTAGTGGCAAGGTTTTCTACCGGCCGGTTATTAAAATTCAGGTCATTTCTCACTCCAATGGTGAGTTTTGATCCTTGGTCTAATCATGTTTCTCACTCCAATGGCTGTCATCACATAATAATCCACCGTCTTCAGTTTCATCCCGAACCAGGTCCCTACAAATAAGACAAACTCCAACCTATGAAAATAACAATATATTTGTGAACGGCAATAACAATATTGCGAGGCTTTGAAAGGTTAGATGACATCGAAATACTCGACAGTGTCATTGCATCGCCCGTTATAAAAAACAACACTCCTTTATCACCTCCGACGACGACAACCATCCCCCGGTGAGCCAAAGTGAATCATACTCCAACCGACAACATGCGGCTATGTTGTGCACCGGGTTGGAGGGCCACATACACAACATCATGCCACTCCTTGCACATAGACAAATACTGCAAAAACCAAAAAGCCCAAAATTATTTCAAAAACATTGAGACACAAAATTAAAGAGAGAAGAAACAACAATTTTTTAAAAAAATCATAAAAAATAATGTAATAGGCAAAAAGTGTACAAAAGTTTTGATTTTGTATAAAACGACTACCCGTCTATTGAATCGGCGGGTAGTAATTTTTTTTATTTTATTTAAACTGCCTGTTGAATAGGCGGGTTCGTTTTCTTTTCTTTTTAAAGAGTAATTTTTTCTTTACACGCCTATTGGAGAGGCAGGTAATTTTTTTTTTTTTGTTCTTTTATTTAAACCACCCGTTGAATAGGCGGGTTGACTTTTTTTAAAAGAAATGTTGTTCACCACCTGTTGAATTGGTGAGTTGTTTTTTTTAAATTTTTTTTCTTTATCCGTTTGTGTGTATTGTAAATAATCATTGCTAGACGTTCGTTGGGATATGTATCCTGCAAATAGCTGTTGGAAAAAGTACTAACAGTCTATTAGGAACTATAAGTTAAACAACGATCGAAAAAATTAAATAATAAAAAACTAACCTGCCTATTCAATGGGCGGTCAAAAATTAAAAAATAAAATAACAAAGCCAATCCGCCTATTCAACGGGCGTATTAAATGAAATAACAAAAAAAAAATTCTACCCGCTTGTCAAAAGACGGGTAGAGCAAAAATTACTGTTTAAAAAATAAAGAAAACCAACCCACCTATTCAACAGGCGGTTTAAATAAAACAATTAAAAAAATTACTACCCGCCTATTCAATAGGCGGGTAGAGCCTTTTTGTACAAAATCAAAACTTTTGTACCCTTTTTACCTATTACATTATTTTTTATGATTTTTTTTAAAAAATTGCTGAAGTATTAATGAAGTACAAATCATTAGAAACACTGCACTCAAATCATCATAGTAATCCGGCCGTAGGACTTAACAATGGAATCTTTCAAACATCTCTCTTCAGTATACTACACCAAGGATCCTTCAAGCATCACTTTTTCAGTACATTGCACTGTAAAGAACACACACACATAGAGAAAGAGAGTGGAGTACCAAGTGGTAAAGCGGGTTCCTCAACCACCATCACCTTCTTCCTTTATAACTCATCCAATTGCAAGTTCGTATGGGTGAAGAGTGGGGTCAAAAATCAGAAACAGAGCATCAGTCAACCAAAAAAAGAAAAAAAAGAAACAAAGAATCAAAAACCCCATGAGAGAGAGAGAGAGAGCCAAATGAATTTGAAGGGGAAAAAATTAGATATTTTGAATGACACCAAGTGTCTGGTGACGGCGGAGAAGATTCAAGAGTGGCGACAGGCATCAGTGGAGGGGGGGATCGACGTAGAAGATCCAGACTCGGCCTCGACGGAATGTGGATGCCTGATGATGAATTGCCTCTCCCACGCCAGCCCCACTTCACATAATTAATGTAATCTCTTCATGATGCTGCAATCCAGATACTGAAAAAAAAAAAATTAAAAGTTAGAAGCTGAAAGAATTCTTAACTTTCATCTTCATTCCCCCATCCTCCTCTACAAAAATCCAACAAAAATCAAAACCTCGAGAAAATCGGAGATAGATCTGAGGGGTTCGGACCTTGGGAATCTCATCACAAAACCTTCCCTTCTCCTGCATCTACATTCACTCATCCTCCTCTGCAACAATCCAATAAAAAACATAAATAAATAAATAAAAACATAGCATACCCATCTCCTACATAGCCTAAGGTCTCAGCGGTGAGTGGAGAAGATGGCGTGCGGGAGCTCCGCGCGGTGGAACGCAGCCTCACAGAAAAAAGAAAAAAAAAAAAAAAAAAAAAAAAAAGCAGATCTCAGAGGACCTGCAGCCATAGATTAGAAGAACCATGTGAGAGAGAGAGAGAGAGAGGAGACCCGAGATTGCGTGCCACTCTGAAACATCTTCCTGCGGACTGGTGCTGCTGCTGCTACTTTTGGGGGGAAGAGGGACTCAGGGGATGAAAACCTAGATCCCCCCTCCCAATCGTTGCGTGTTCCGGACACCGATCAGACCATTGCGAGGACCTCGAGGTCCGCTGTCACACCTCTGGCCAGATAGAGGGGCAATCGTTAGCGACTCTTTGAGCACCAGTGGCAGACGGCGATCGCGTCTATCAACGAAGCCATTAGGGCAGCGGCCTATGGTTCTGAGAGCAGAGAATCAGGGGGGTGGGTGAGATGTCAAACACGCGATCTAGTGT
>CANTAL010000478.1:2500-99938 GCA_947650365.1 Chamaelirium japonicum | reverse complement strand
TTTAAAATAATACAAAGGACAGCAAACGCAAACTCTAAAGGCAGCCTTGATATCTCTCTACGCCACCTAAAACACAAATCTAGGACACCATAGTGAACGTACACGACAAAGGTTCCAAATATATTTCAAAGGATTTGATACTTCCACCCTCCTTAACAGAAACGGAAGTAAGGCCACTATTTTTCGAAAAAGGCCCAACCAAGTAGTTTCCAACAAAATAGCAGAGTGAAAATATCACGCCGAATACGTCCGCTTTGTGCCAACCGACATGGGCATGCACTAGGTTTCGACAAAGGCCCAAACAAGCAGTTTCCAACAAAATAGCAGAGTGAAAATATCACGTCGAAGACGTCCGCTTTGAGCCAATCGGCACGGGCATGCACTAGTTTCAAAATAGGCTGCTACATAAAAATAAATAACAAGACAAACAATGGGTCCCACCTTCGAATATGATGCAGGAAAGCTCTGCAGCTATCTAAAAAGGTATTTAAATATTTTCTTTATAGGGGTAATGTGGTAAGATCCTTAATCATAGATTCAATGAAAAGAGATACTAAAAGTCCAAATTATCCTCACCATCAGTCTCTTCTTTTTATTATTTTTCTTAACGATGGCTAAGGTAGACGTGAGCAGCAAAATCACAACCGAGCATGTGCAGCGATGATGGCAACGACGCCGCAAGCACCGGCCTTGAATTACAGCTGCTTGTTGTCGCAGTTCAGCGACGACAAGCAATGAAGACGAGAAGCCACGAGGGGCAGAGACTTAGTTTAAGATTTCTAAACCTTGGTTCAGTCATTGGTCTATAAATCTTAGGGTTTAGAGGATTGTATTAGTTTTTTAAAAAATGGCATGAAACATAAAATTTAAGGTTATTTTAAATTTGCCCCCCAAATTTTACCTTGAATTAGACTTACCCCCCATATTTTCATTAATTAGATATTACCCCCCAAAACTAATTGTTCCGTCAGCTCACCCCCCAAAACTTTATTTCTTTTCCGTCAGCTCACCCTCTCATGGAACAGTTAGTTTTGGAGGTAAAGTCTAATTAATAAAAAATAGGGGGTAAAATGTAATTCAAGGCAAAATTTCCGGGGCAAAATCAAAATAACCCTAAAATTTTAAATATAACAAGGGGTATTTTCGTCCAAATAATTTATCTGTCCTTTTGACCATGAGTCCCCCATAGTTATTTCAACTATAAATTACTGACTGAAAATTCGAAAAAAATGCATCTCACTGTTATAAAAGGATTTTCCGGTTATTATTTTATTTCATCAACCCCAATCGTGATCGGATGGTCGATCACCTGACCGGCGAAACCGACGCCGATGCCGAGAAGGATGCGGCCGATGATAAGCATCGCGACGTTGATGGCGGCGCCGTTGATGGTGGCGCCGGCGAGGAAGGTGACTCCGCCGCCGAACATGGACCATTTCCTGCCGAAGATGCGCGTCACCGTGGACGCAGCGAGCGAAGCGAACAGGGCCGCGAGGTACAGCGAGGAGGTGAAGCTCGTGAGGAGCTGGCTATCGAACATGCAGTACTGGTTCGTGCCCGTGTCCGCCTTCTCCTTCCGGTAAACCGACGGGAAGAACTTCACCAAGAACGAATCCATCGATGTCACCCCCCCTTCACAAATTCCCCCCATTTATTTTTATTTTAAAAAACTCATCAGATCTTTCGTTCTAATTCAGGGGGGGGGGGGGGAAGTTACCTGAGATTCCAATGTCGTAGCCGATTATGAGCCCGCCGGTGGCGGCGACGAGGCAGGTGAGGAAGACGAAGAGGGTCATCCCCCCCGGGTACTCCTTCCCGTCCGCCGTGCTTACGATCGCACCTCCCGCCATTGCCGCCGATGCAAGAACACAACGAGCAACAGAAGTCCAACCTAGACAGAGAGGGAGAGAGAGAGAGGGGGGGGGGGGGAGAGAGAGAGAGAGAGCGAGACAAACCGTGTGTTCGGAGCAGTGGTCAATGATTGGACCATACTCTATTATCATCATGCACAGCACGGGTGAATGGTGACATTAATGCCATACAAAAGAACGGACGGTTGTAATTCAGTTTTAGCTTCAATTATAACTGTGAGTTACATCTAATCTAATTGATGAATTACAATTAATCCTAGCCTTTCAAATGTTATGCAAAAGATAGTATGCTACTCACCTTTGGCTTTAACCTATGTTAACCTATGAGATTAGCATCATATTAATATGTCATTGGTGACTTGAGAGACTTTTTTTTTTTAAAGACACTTAGTGATAGGTCTCTAATCAAAAGATGAACTAACCTAAAGGACCCAAACTGTCAGGACGAAATTATCCTTTATTGGACTGCAAATTAGGTTTCATGGCACTCTTTATAAAACTTAACTCAACCCTAAAGCCTAAGATCTATAGGTTAATGCTTGGACCCTATATCTAAAAATCATAAACCAAACCCCTCTGCCCCCACCGTGGCTTCTCGTCTCCGATGGTCGCCGCCGTCAGGTGGCGACGACGAGCATTTACAACTTGAGGCCGATGCTCGTTCCCGCTCCTGTTGCCATCGCCGACGCCATATTCGTTGCTCGTGCATGCCTCCGCCACTGTTGTTTGGAAAAAATGGAAGAAAGAGGAGGCCGATGTGAGGACAGTCTCGTAAAGGATCACCCGAGGATTGCAATGCCTCTAAATTCATTGAATTTCGATGAGAAACGAATAAGATACACCATGCTGAATTTGCCTCCAGCTTATATTTTTATCTCCCGTTTTACTTTGTTGCGGGCCGCAGTAGAATTCGCTGGAGTATTTCACTACGGACCACAGTAGAACGTGACGGCGCATCTTCACTGATATCACCGGCCACCGTTCACTCACCGTCGGCTCGACGGTAAGAATTCACTAAATACTTTACGTTATGTAAGGGCGTCGGGAACGAACAATGACATCATCCCAACGATCTCCGACGACGAGATGTGTCTTTTTTGAACCGAGGTGTCTTTTTTTACCATTTGTGGACTATGAAATGGTGATACATTTTTTCTTGGTGCATAAGAATTATGAAATTAACTAAGGACTCAAAGAAAGTTACAATAAGACATATCTCTAATAGTAAGGCCTAATAATTCATGAGGAACGCAAGTCTTCCAGCATGTAGAACGATCCGCACCTTTGGCCTTGGCAACTGATCAGTCGGTCACTTGGTTAGCTTCGCGATAGATATGATTGATCTGCACCCCACATAACAAATGAAGGAGACCACAAATGTCTTGACTCGGGTAGTGGTCCCCATTATCGGACCTCGACCAGTTGATAACAGTCAACGAATCGCCCTCCAGTGAAATCCGTCTCCCCTCATGGATGATAATAGCCACACGAAGTCTTTCCCCGAAGGCTCTGGCCTCTGCATCAATCATCGAGGTCGTGTGCAAAGGAATGGTGCCTGCACACAAGATATAGCCTATATTGTCCCTAATGATGTATCCCGCTCCAGCTGCACCCAAGTTCTAGTCCACCGCCTCGTCAAAATTCAGTTTGATTTCATCGTCCATCGGAGCCGCCCACTTGATGAGGATCATGTTGGAGCGCACGAGGCCGTGTAAAATGGTTTTTACATCAAGTCCATCCCTGTAACTAATTTTTAAATAGAATTTAATTGTAAAAGCCAAACTAGCCCTGAATGAATTTTCATCGAATTAATATTTGAAAAAACAATTTTAAAATAAATACTACCAGCAAGCTATTTCCTCTCTGCTTGTGTAATGGCCCCCCCTGCTTTGTGTGCGGCATCCTCCCGCTCATGTGGTACTCTCCGCTGCTTGTGCGACTTCAACCAGCTTGATTGAGGTCGGTTACTCCATTATTTCTCAAATGAGCTTGGTGTTGTGTCGAGCCACCTCCATTTGAGCCATAAATTTCTTAATATGTACAAGAAATGTGGAGATTTAGATTCAGCACAGAAGGAGATGGTGCCCAAAAATTAGCATTAGCCCACCATCAAAGTATACGAGGTTGCCTGCGATCAGCTCGCCCGTGAGGTATCGCCTTGTGTTGTAAGCTCAAAGAATACTTTAGAAGATTCATCACCTGATCATCTATAGCTCGGATTCGAGGTCACATGCGATCAGCTCACACGCGAGGTTGCCTACAAGAAATTGACTTTTGTTGAAAGCTCAAAGAATACTTTAGAAGATTCAGCACTTGATGCAAGAGAAACTCAACTCTCCCACATCGCCTGCAGTGAGTTGCCCACTAGGGAGGTCCCCCCCTTTTGTCGGTAGGTATCCCATACCGTAAGGCGACTCTCGCATGTCGCCCGCAGGCAGCTCGCCGATTGCACGTCGATCGCAGACATCTCGCCGATCGCACATCGCATGCAGCCTCTCTCCCACGTCGCTCGCAGCTAACTCGCCCACGAGAAAGATCATCGCTCCATTTCTTGTCGGTAGATGTCCCATATCGCAAGGCGGCATTGGATTGACAAGTGTCTCGTCTTGGGGGAACTACGTGGACAACGGTAGGCCAAGTTCGCTCTGAACACACTTGATTGGTTCCAAGTGAATCCGACTCTCAGTCTTGAGCCTTCTGAGGCGCCACCTGAAGTGGACAAAACTGATGCATTTCCCCCCTCTCTTACGATCCCGGATAGCCAGTTAGCCAGTAAGACGACACAACGCATTTAACGGCCCATGTGTGAGCACAAGGGTGGACAAAGAGATATGTGGGCTGGCATGTGTTGATATGCAGTAGATGGGGAAAGGCTATAAAGGTACGACCCCAGGCTCCAAATTACAAGTTCGAATTCCAAAAACTCGAACTACCTATTGATCATTCAACCTTCCCCTTTTTTGAGAGCTCTGCTGACTAGATCTTCGGAGGGTTTGCACTCCGAGAGGAGCCAGCCGTTCTAACCCCTTTGTTTTGCAGGTCACGGGAGACGTCTCTGAGTTTTCGCCCCGACATAAGGTTTTTGATGAGATGAACGAGCGCGACGTGCTGACATGGACTATCACGAGAAGGGGGGGGGGGGGGGGGGGATGCAATGTGAGAAGATTGAGCCGGTCAAGGTCGTCCTTTGTGCCGTGGTACCGGTTTGTGCTTGAATGGGCACTTTGGACCAAGGCAAATACTTTCACCTCCTAATGGAAAGTAACAAGGTGGCACGTGATGTTGTGCTCGAGGCTGCTCTTGTGGAACATAATGATCGGAGCTATTGCCATGCATGGGCACGACGGGCATGTCCTCCAACACGTACACTCTTTGAAGTGCATCCTGAGATCACATACAACCAATGCCATAATTCGATGTCACAAAGAATGTACATCAATGTTACAAGTTACAAGTACATGACTGAACTAGAATCGGCATCCCAATTAATAATGTGCAAGCCTTAAACATAAATTATTGATAACATAAAATTCTCTTACTAATGCTGCGGGTGGATGTTGAACTCTAGTCGGACATCCATCTGACTTCTGTTATGTCCATTTTCCCACAAACTCCACCTGTTATGGTCGATGTAGATTCTCTCACATCCATTACATTTCAGAATCGTGTCGACTGGGGTCGACCCTTCTTAATTTATTCTCTTTGTGGACTTATTCGAGTCCAATGTTGCTCAATCTAACGAAGGCCAATATTTATTATCTGGGATAGGGTGGAAACAGGGGGCCCATGTCGCGGTATGTGCAGTCATAGAGTATGAATCCTCGATATATTGTTGGCAGTCTATACATTGATATTGGCAAGCAGCCATAACATATGAACATGAGAATCCATACAACTGAAATTTTAGACAAGTACGTGTACCGTTACCCAGTTTGCTAGTGTGACTCTGACCACCTTTGCTTCGATTTCCAAGCGTCTGCCTTGTTTTCACTACAAACCCACCTGATTCAAGATCAAAAGGTATAAATTGATGATTATTTGCTTTTACTTTGCGAGCATTGATTTTCGCATCCACATACGGGATGAGCATACCCCCATCACTTATCCTTTGCTCCCCAGTTTCTCTTCTATGTGTAAAATATGAGTTCACACGGTAGAATGTCAATTCAACACATGTTGTATATGGCAAGCAACAAACGCCTTTCAATACTCCATTAAACACATTCGATAAGTTCGTTGTCATAATCCCATAGCATCGATTCCATCATATGCAAGTGCTCACTTCTCATAAGGTATCTTGTCAAGCCATACCTGAGCATCATAATCGATTTTTCGAATGATCGATATTTATTTTTTTAATAAATTTTCTTTCTTGATGTGAGTTGCAACACAACATAGAAGATTCTTTAATGCCCGGTTATGAAAAGATGTATTAAAATTGCTCGATAAATGACACAAGCAGATTCAATGATGAGCATTGGGCTTGTTCCACTCTTTGTATAGGTCATTCATTGTATTAATGATGCTAACTTGTTTATAAGATACAACACACAAATGAGCCATATTAGTGAGATATAAACCCGAATAAATGACACGAAACAACTCCAACTATTATTGCTCTCTTTCTCAACAATAGAAAATGCAAGAGGAAACAACTGATTGCTACCATCAAATCCGATAGCAATCAACATTGTGCCCTTGTACTTTCCATAGCTGGGTGTCATCAATACATATAATTGACCTACAAGATTTAAATAACTCAATGGACAAAGCAAAGGCCGAAAAAACACGCTCAAATATTTGATAACCATTAGCAACAGAGCTCGATCGTATATCAATGAACAACAATTTCGGGATTTGTCGATTGCAGTGCTTTCATGTATTTAGGCAAATCTTTATATGATTCTTCGGTTTCTTCCCAATCACCAAATAGATTTGCAATTGTCTTTTGTTTTGCTAACTATGATTTCTTATAAAATATATTATAAAAGAGCTTTCTTAAGCTTGCAGCATGTATAAGTGCTAGAGTGATTGATAGTTGTGCCATGATTAATGACTTAATCTCATGTGCTATGAAGCTAGATTTTAATTGAAGATGATCCCGATTAATGACTGCACTAACACATATATGAGGACCATTATACCTCTTAATTCTGAATAAGTCATCTTTGCCGACTGATACACGAAGGCTCCAAAAACATTTAGGTGATCGTTTACACTTGAAAACCAACTTAGTAGAATTGGACTCTGCAACCACATATTGTTGATGATGTTTAAGAGCATATAATGTTATTACGGTACGGACTTAATTCCTCTTTTGTTATAAATATTTTTCCAACAAATAACTTCTCAGAACCATCTCTAAGTTGGGTTGTAACATGTTACGTTTGTGTCCATTCACTCACACGAGCAATATTTATCACTGGAACATTTGAAAACTCAAGCACTGTTGCATATTGGTACAACATATCAGCTTCTTTTTTCTTTTCTTTTATATCTCCAGGTAGATCTTCTTCATCTATGTCAGCATCAATATCATTATTAATATCAGTAACATTGGCATGTTCAACACTATGAACATGATTGTACTGATTTCCTGCATGACCATACGGGCTAGTATGCATGGCTCGGGTCTACACCATAAATTTTTTTTGAGATGTTCGTGCAGGCTGAACAATGCTATATTGATTCCCAGTTTGAACGTAGGACCTATTACAGCTTGGGCCAGTACTATTACCATGTGGCTGTGATATGAACATATGATGACTGCTAATGTCAGTTGTATATTGTGATTAGGGCTGGCAATTTCGGACCCGACACGGCAGACCCGACACGACCCGTCACGAAGTTAGCGGGTCTGGGTCAGAGCTAAACGGGTTCGGGTCGTAAACGGGTTGACACGATAGACCCGTTTAATAAACGGGTCGGGTCCGGGTTTAGGGTCTGGACACGATAGACCCGGGAAGACCCGTTTAGTATTCAACGGGTCGTGTCGAGTCGGGTCGGGTCGGGTCTAACCGCAATCCGATACTATAATATATAATACCAGCGGGTCTTTCGGGTCAGGTCGGGTCGAGTCGGATTGGGTCGGATCGGGTCAATTGAATAGTCCGGGTGATAAACGGGTCTTACCGGGTCTTATCGGGTCTACCCGTTTATTGGCGGGTCGGGTACGGGTTTAGGATCTAGACACGATTAGTTAAACAGGTCGGGTCCGGGTCTAGGGTTTTTGGACACGAACCCGACTAGACACGACACGAACACGACACGACCCGACCCATTGCCACCCCTAATTGTGATGATTGCTCTCCTCTTTTAAACTCAGGATTGTTAACTTTAGTGCTCATATCAATGCATTGTGGGATTTTTTTCAATTACAATTCAACTGCATTTAGTGTTTGATGTTCTACTGTGCAGAATGTACATGATCTCTATAGAATCTTCATCTTCTATATATAGACAAAGGGATATATTCCTTAGTGGCATGTGGATACTGGAATATGATTTTTATTTCAGTCAGCCGTTTGATAGATCTTATTTAACAACTACGTATATGTAATTTGACTATTCAACATAATTGAATTCTTAATTGATCCGTTAAAAAAAATACCGTCTAGCCCATTTGAAATCTCACAGTCCCAATAACATAATATAGGAGGACCACGACTAGCCATTGCAGTGACAATTAACATAATTAATATTTGTTGAACTTTCAGAGAAATCTGAAACAAAAGAAATGCGAATAAGAGACACCTTGATCAAGCAATTACAGAAATATGAAACAACGTAATTAATTTTTTGCATAGTTTTTTTTGTCTATATAGGCTTTAAGAATTTTTTTTCTCAATACAAAAATTGCGATAAAAATCATAATAACTTCGAAAGGATGCAATACCTCGTGTTCTAGACCTAAGATTGTTCCTCATATCTTACATCTGCCCACATTCCACTATTGAAAAAAGAAAGATCATCACCAGAACGCAAAATGGGTAGTAAAAACTATGCAAAAAATATGAAAATCATGATAAAAAATCGGAGCCGAAAGTAGACCGGAAGAGATAGAGCGTACCGAAGATCACTACCGGGAGAGGATTGCTATCGGAGGAGGTAAAGCCTAGTCACCGGATGACCAACAATGGAGTTTTTTTTTGGGTTTACAGTATATAGGTTTCATCTCTTTTGGGCGTTGGGGAGACCAACATGTGGCATACAAGCTGGTACCTTTAGGCTATAATAAGAAGTAGTTTGCAGGTAGTATTTATTTTGGAATTAGTTATTTTTAAAATATTATTTTGATTAAAAAATTCTCCTTAGATCCTATTCTGCTAAATAGATCCAATCCTGCATGAAGCCAGTTATTTTAGACTACTATAATATTTTGAACTGCTGCAGTGATTTCGGACTACTAAAGTGATTTGTGTTAGGGTTAGGATTATAGTTTGTTGTTAGGGGTATAGAATTAGGGTTAGGATTCACTATTTAGGCTATAAAATATTGAGTTTTATCTGGTCGATAGCTTGTAAAACTCTGAATTATCTTTATATGTTTGATAGTTTATTTAGAATTATATTTTAGTACATAGCTTATTACATGTTCAAGTTACAGAACAAGTACCCTTGGTAATATAGTAATTTATTTGAGTGGGAGACTCAGAAAACTGGTCCTGTGTAAGCCTAAATAATTTATAGCTCTGACATCAGGATAAGTTATGGAAAATTATAGAGCATGTACATCATCATCATGGTCACTATCAGATATAGCGTCTTTGGTCGAACATGGCCAATACGGTGTACAGATTAGTGAGCAGACACCGGTGCATTAAGACATATTTTTTTATTATGTTAAGCAATCCTTAACCTTGAAGAATCATGTTCGTTGGACAAACCGGTTGCATGGTGCTTTGGTACACCAACATGTGAGGGATCCACTCCCGACTCAATACCACAATGTACTGGGTTACTCAGCTGATATTGTTGCTGGCCTCGGAGGGCGCGACGGAAGCGTTGTGGGGTGGTTTCCCATACAAAAAAATGGCCTAGGAATAAGAGTTCTGAGTATCCAGCGAAAAGTCAGTATGAACAAATTTTCGTATCGGATCAAACCCAAATTCATACCATTGCTAGATAATAATTAATAATAAGTTATAATGGCAAAAGAAATTTATTCTAATTAATATTAATTCACCATATCTAAGGATTATAAGATTGTTATCTCTTAGAATTTATAAATGCCTAAGGTTGTAGATCGTTGTTTAAGATGATAAAGAACGAAGCCCGATTCTTGATCTCACAACATTTTTTATTAAACGCATATTCCACCCACAAGAGCTGCGATGGTGGACTTGTGGTAGTCCCTCTAAAACTGATCAATGAAGACGAATGAATCCAAGGTGTGGAAGCCCTGAGGGGAGGAAGACTTTCTTCCTTCTTTTCTTCTTCTCTCTTTTTCTCTTTCTCTTTCCTTTCCTTTCTCTCTTGGACATACACCACAAGGGGGGAGAGGTGGATTTTGGTTTGGCTTGGATGGCCGAGTAAGGGGGCGGCTAGCGTTGTGATATCGCCAAAATCCCCATATATAATTTCCTATTAATTATAAAGGAATTGAGATCCCTTGGATCTCTCCCTTCATAACCTCTTATGGATCTTCCAATATGGGGATTTTGGCTAGGGTTTATCCCTTGGCCGAAATCGGTGGCCAATAAGCTCCAAGTGGCACCCACATGTTATGGCACCCATTTAAGTTGAGAAAGGTTGCGTACATGTTAGCTCCGTTTGGCTGCAATCAAACTCTAATTTGCGGCATGACTTTCTCCTAATCCAACTAGGAAATAAACAATAAAAAAAATTAATTATCCGTAAACATTTACCCTGACAATTATGATAATGCTCATGCACTCATGAGTTATCTCTTTAGTCCACCAGGAAGTTGACCTGAGAGAGACGTAGTCGCACTCCATCCCGGAGCATTTATGACACCTCCTATATTTTAGGGAAGTCATTAAAGTTCACTAAACTGGACTCTAATGACTTCTCCTATGATGTCCGAGGGCCAATTTAACCCTAGATGACACTTGTGACTTTTTGAAGAAAGTTAACTTAGTCAACCTAGTCATGACTTAGTGATCCTAGTAAACCCTAGTGATCACACATGACTGCATTCCAAACATCAATGTTCATGTATTCATTTCATGTGCCTTGTGGGGGGAAATTACAGCCGTCGTACAATCTCCCTCCAATAGTCGATTGAGGGTTGAGTTATCGTCTGCTGGACTGTCACGCAAACGTTGTTGAATAGATAAAAATATAGAGAAAGAGAGAGTTGGCACAAGATATGGTGAAGAAGTTTGACCGAATCCTACATCTCCGTGCGATAAGACGCAACTTTTGAATCTACTAACTCTGAAAAAGTAGAGCTACTATCGATAAGCTGAGGAGTGTTTATACAAGTAGACAGAGGGTAGAGTGGCTTGACTAGAGTCTGATTACCAGATGGCTCGAGGAGCTCTAGAAACCAAAAGTAGAATTGGAAATATTGAATTCCGATCCGGATTATTTACATGATATGCTATTTATAGAGTTTTAGGAAAATCTGGGGTTTCGATAGATATCTGGGAGGATTTAGCAGAACCAGATGGTCTTCATGGACCATGGGCAGAGCTGGCGGGTCCTATCGTCATCTCCGTGGACCCTAGGCAGGGCTGGAAGGTCTCACCCTTGTCTCTATGGGCCTCAAGCAGGACTGGCGGGTCCCACCTTTATCTCCATGGGCCTCAGACAGGCCTGACGGGTCCCGTAGTCAGGCGTTAGCCAGATTTTGCACCCACAAGCCTGAGGCCCACTGGGTGTGTCTTGCTGAGGAACCCTAGTCGAACTAGGTTTTTCTTTGGTAGGGGATCTTAGGAAGAAACCGCTTAGGTAAACCTATGCTATATCTCTTAATCCACATGCCCCTAGGTTTTCTGGTGACCATGGAGTCATCCATTATCAATAAAGCCTAACGACATTGGGTTTGGTTCATTTGATTGTTTGAGGTGACTGGGAGTTTGAATCTTCGGGAACCCTGATAACCTTGGCTCCCACTGGTGCCATGGCCTAGGCCATACCAATGAATATTGTCTACAACCACTACTAAAAGACTACTGTACTCTGAGGCAATTAGTAATTATGCGAGTATCATTTTCCCTACTATGCTGCACTTGAACCCTTCCAATTTGTTGTCTG
Source organism: Chamaelirium japonicum (assembly GCA_947650365.1). Taxonomy (NCBI): domain Eukaryota; kingdom Viridiplantae; phylum Streptophyta; class Magnoliopsida; order Liliales; family Melanthiaceae; genus Chamaelirium; species Chamaelirium japonicum. Next base: position 87,847 of record CANTAL010000478.1, on the reverse strand, counting down.
TGAAACTAACTAAGACCAGTGCCGACATCCCTCTCAGATTAGTTCGCCCATTAAAATCCTGATTTTTCAAAGCCTTGTGATCAGCAACTTATGTATGTGTACGGTTGGCTGGCCTTGGTGTTCAGCCCTTCATGAGAGTCACTCAATGAGATACCTAGTCCCCCTTAGGGGATATGGAATTCTAAGGACTACTTGCGTTTCCATTGCGCTCAGTGCAAACTACCCTAGCTGATTGATAGGTCAAAGTAGAGAACACCAAGCATAGGGTTCACAACGCATACTAGAATTATGGTTCTAGTCCGATGGTCTTGGATGACAATTGATATGATCGGTTTCCTCTCTTGATTATGTTCAATGCATTATGGTTACATCAACACTATCTGACTTGATATCTCAAGCCGATGGTCGAGATAGACTATCGCTCATACAGAGAAGGTTAGTGTGTTACAGTCTTGCAAGTCATGTGTCCAGTCCAGCAAGTGACTGGGAATCGACACGAGTGGATATGGTGATTCACATCTTATACATGCGGATATCATCCATATACTTGAGGAACTTTAACTACAATAATGTGGACTAGTGAATTTATGTATCTCATGCATAATGGTGTGTGAGTCTAATCAAGTGTCTGCATTGTTAGAATTGACATATAGGACCCATTCCAATCATTTTGATACCTTAGTGTTTGGGATCGAGAAGCCAATACAAGAAATGACATGTAGCTTAGTACGATCGTGGATATAAATGACATGAGGCTAGAGAGTTTGAATTCTATAAACTTTCGAAACTCCTTTACAGGAGGAACCTATGACGAAAACCAAATTCACAGAAGTAATGTATGGGTGGATGCAACTAAACCTATAAACCAAGGTGGTCTAAACCCATAAACCGAGTCGGGAGGTATGGTTCGGTTTTCATTAATTATATACTTGAAACAAATCAATTCGGTCATTTTTTTCAAAATAAAAAACCAAACCAAAATGTTCCGTTTGGCTTGTTTTGGTTCGGTTATTCGGTTTGATCTTTTTTTTTTTGTATAACTCTACATGTGTGTACGAGGGAGGCGGGAGGACAATTTGACCCGCACACAGAAGAGTGTATTTTGCTTAGTTTTTCCGTGATCTTTTTCCCGCTCTCCCCTCTTCGCATAATCTGCATATGTGGATAGCCTGTACGTCTCTAGTCTAGTGCCATTTGTGGAGAAAAACCTTTTATTTTCTCACAAAATAGAAAAAAGTAATACTATTTCGATGGACAATAACATAGACAAACCAGACATATGGAGTGTGAAAATTTTCAGCACATCTTAGTATCATACAACCGCGGAGCCCACTGCCCTTAGAGCCTATCACCACGCTCTTAGTGCTAGGGGCCACTACCCCCATGTGACTATCAGCACGCTCTAAGTAGGATGGCAATTATTCGGGTTTATCGGGTTACCATACTTGACCCGACCCGATCCTATTGGGACGGATTTGGGATGCTCAAAAACGGGTTTGGAGTGGGTTTGGGATAAGAATTTAAAACCTGGTCGGATTCGGATTTTACTCCAACCGTCCCGGCCCGACCCGGATATATAACTTATCAAGATCATATAATAAGTTGACTTGTACTTATAACTGCATGATCGTAATATAGGAGAAACATTTTCTATGTAGAGCTGCAATTAGATGGGTCTAAAAAGTTAAATATGTAGTTTTTATAAAGCGACTCGACCCGCAATGCATAAACAGGGCGGGACTGGATGGGCATGGGTTCTCCCAATACTAATGGGGACGAATTTGAAAATTATCCTAAAATCCAACACGGATTTGATACGGATATAGGACGGGATAAAATATAATGGGGGCGGGCTCGGGATGGGGCCGACCCGCCCCTAACCCGACCGTTGCCATCTCTTGCTCTAGGTGCTGGGGCCACTACCCCTTGTGCTGGGGTCCGCGACCCCATCTTGAATCGTAACGGCCCCCACGGTTGTATGGTACGCAAGATGTGCTGAAAAATTCTCCGAAACGAATGGAGGTGTCTTTTTTACCGTGTGGAGTGTGGACTCGATTCATTTTTGGGGGAATTTTTGTCGGATTTGGGTTTGTAGGGTTTCTGGTATGGGCGCTGGCGCCGTGCCGTCGATTTCTAGGGTTTCGGCTTTCTCCGGCGGCTCGCTATGATTTCGGTTGCTAAAGAGTTCGAAATCAGCACGAATCCCGCCTCCATCGTCGATCTCTGCTTCCTGGGGTTGGAAGCCCTTTGGGAAGAAAATGGGGTCTCCGACCGAGGTAACGTGCCGCAGAGTCGCGGCTCCGATCAATCTAGGGTTTTCCCGGATCTCGACCGGGAAGCTAGGATTTTGCAGAATGGCTCGACGGATTGCTCCGGACCGGATTTTTCTATGACCGGAGGAGGTGGTTCTGCGGCCGGTGGTGCTGGAAATGAGCATCTGGCACCGGCGTCCAAGGAGCTGAAGCTTGCTCACGAGTCCTCAGAGGCGTCGGTAGCAGCAGGGAAATGGATCCTTGGTTTCAAAACCGGCGACATGGTTTGGGGAAAGGTGGAATCCCACCCCTGGTGGCCCGGCCAAATCTTCAACGAAGCCTTGGCATTGCCGTCTGTTCTGTCAACGAAGACAGAGGGCTATGTCTTGGTTTCCTTCTTCGGCGATGGCAGCTATGGATGGTTCGACCCCGCCGTGCTCATCCCTTTTGAACCCTACTTTTCCGAGAAATCAACCCAGGCGAATTCTCATAGCTTCGTCACTGCCGTCGAAGAGGCGATTGACGAGGTGAGCCGCAGAGGAGCACTCGCGGTCTCCTGCTGCTGCCGGAGCCTATGCAACCTCAGGCCCACGAGTGTGCCGGGGTTCGTTACTGTCGATGTCGTGGGTTACGAACCGGGTGGGATTTACTCCACTGAGCAAATTGAGATGGCGAGGGACCGGTTCAGGCCTGTAGTGATGCTTTCCTTTTTGCATCAGTTGGCAGTGGCCCCTCAGAGAGGTGAACCCAGGATTGTTCATTGGATCAAGTGCAGGTCGATGCTGCTTGCTTACCGGAAGGCGGTGTTTGAGGAATTTGACAAGACATACAATGAAGCATTTGATTCGCTGCCGCTACAGCCTTCCGAAGGTGCCTTGGGTGTGGAAGATCAGCCGGGCAAGTTTACGACTATGGGTATTCATCGGTACCTGCTTTTCAGTTGCTTTGTTTTGATTCAATAAAAATTGAACATTGTTTGAGTCATGATGATAGACTCTATTCGTAACGTATCGAAGTATTAATTTATTTCAAGGGCAAAGTTAGATCGTGCTCCCTATCTTGCATGTGTTGTTTTGCTAGTCAAGTAGTCCGTGCTTTCTACTCGATAACATCCCGTTACTATTTCTTATTTGCAAGCTAGTAAAGAACATTTTATAGTTGTTCCATGGAATATTATTCGTTGCCAATCATTTGTTTTGGTCATAATTTTAAAATGTTTCCATTTTAAACAAAATTCTGTTCAGAGTTTGTTCATCCTTATATATAATTTAAAGTCCGTGCTTTCTGATATATATTTTTTTATTTTTGTTCGATTTATTCCGAAATATTCTGCATTTTCTGTGCCGCTCGTTCTGAGTGCATATTTCAGATCGGGTATTCATTTTACCAATTTTTTTCACAATTTTTTTTTGATTTTTTCATCCTTGATTCCAGTACATTGCAAAACAAACTCAAGTACATTCCTATAAACTGATTCTTGTACATTGCATTCTTTTGGGAGCAGTTTTTCTAGCTTCTGCTTTTGTCTAGTAAGTGCACATTAAGTGGACTTTCTCGACTTTAGACATCTTGGATACCACCCATTTTTTTCTTCATTGGTTTAGGATCCAAATTCGGATGACTGAGGTTTCCTACTGTTTTGCTTTGGTCTGGCTAAAAATAGTATGTCCAGTAACATTTTGAGAATCTAGACTCTTGACATCTTGGATACTTCCCCCTTCTTTTTGTAATTTGGTACTTAGTATGGTCATTTGTTTTTTTCTTGGTGGAGTAACAAATGAGGTCTTAACTAGAAGCCGTAAATCACTAGTCATGGCATCATCTTATATATACTACTATGTAATGCATAATCCTATAAAAATGACATTTACTGCTCCTGTGGTATTCCTTTCCGTGATCGTCTCGAATCACTCTTGACATCATATCAACAATTGTCGGAATCGGTAATATCTAATACCATTTACATTCATCTGCGTTTTAATTTTTTTAGATATTCTTTAATTGTGAAAGGTAATATACGACATTGATAATGACTGGTAAACTTGTACTAACATAATTCTTTAGTGAAGAACCTCTTAAAGATTTATTAGATATAAGGCATATGTGTCAATGCTTTTGCTTTGATACAATACCTTTTAAATCTCTTTGAATGTTCTGTGAAAGCAACACTTATTTACATGTCTTATAGTCGCAAATTTGTTGTTCATGATCAATTTCAGCTAAGGGAATTATTTGATATTTTTTGGTGATATTTTTTTTTTGGTTAGGTGAGGGATTGAGGAGAGGCAAGAATGTGGAAAATTCATCCAAAAAGTATTCAGACTTTATTTATTTCTGGCATCTTAAAACAAGCATTTGAAGGGCAACATCATCAAATAATAGCACCAGTAACATTAAGGCGATTCATGCATTTGGTCCACGTGTCTCTTCTATATTTTGGAAATAAATTGAACGACCCATGAAATTCTTGGAGTATGGAGTAGTTTGTAGAAAACTAGTGCATGCCCATTGCCCGTGCCTGTCGGCACTGCAGCGGGCCGCCTTCAGCGGCAAGACACCCCCCGATTGGTACGAAGCGGGCAACCACCGCCCCACCCCAGCCCGCCCCGCCCCGCCCCGTCCCCCAACCTCCGAACCCAAATCGTCTGCCCATTTATCTGCCCCATCGTCTACCCCCCAAGTCACAGTTGCCCGTTGCATCGATACCCGACTTATGCATCGCACTCAGTCCGAACTGGCAGGCAAAGAAACAGCTTTGTCGCCGGTCAAGGATGACATGTCCGTGCTTGTCGGTACTGCAGCGGGTAGTCTTCGACGGCAATACACCTGTCGGGCTGTCTTCGGCGACAAGACACCCCCCGATTGGCACGAAACTGGTAACTACTGCCCCACCCCCCCAACCCCCGAATCCAAGGTTGTCATATCGTGTATCGTATCGTGTATCGTTTTTCCTATTTTGTGTATCGTGTTACGTGTATCGTAAGATACGGTTAAATTTATATTTTATACATATGTATATATATATAATAAATATAGAAAGTACATATTAGAATATTAAATATGAAAAGTCAAGTAGAAGAGTAAGACATTCCCTATAATTTCACATCAAACATAACATTGGCCTATACAAAAAATAAGATGTATATATTTATATAAAAAAGAAATCATATATAAGTATTATCTATGATCTATCAATATATTGTTCTAAAAATATTCGAATGGTCAATGAAGACAAAACAAAAACTCAAAAAGTAGGAAGATCTTATTTTTCAATCTCCACCGCATCTACATCATCAATTTGATCATCAACAATAGATAATTTGTCACCACTTGCTTCTTTACCTTTCTCTAATGTCTCTTGCACCTCTTATTTATTTTCATTCTCATCCTCATTGTCTTATTCAAAGTCATCCACTTCTTTCCTTTAGCCTTACTTTATGAACGTAGATCCATTAGCCCTCTACTAAGAAGTACCACACATATATATATATATATATATATATATATATATATATATATATATATATATATATATACACAGAGAGAGAGAGAGAGAGAGAGAGAGAGAGAGCGGTAGAAATGGAATCCTATAACTATTGAAATTAGCAAAGTTGTAGATATTTGGTGTTCCAAGCTCTAGAAAAATTTTAAAAACAAATGGCATTGGAATCCGACAACTCTAGAGAAAGATTTGTAAAACACCTATAAATTTCTAAAAAAAAAATAGTATCACTTCACTCTAAGTTAGAAAATATTCCTAAGTATTTTTTTAACGCTAAGAGACCTATATAGTCCTTTGGGAAATTAAGAGAAAAAAATTCATTTTAAAAGTTTCAAAAAAAAAAAATAACAAACAAAAAAACATGTTTTCACCGTATCTGACCGTATCGTGTATCGTATCGTATCGTAGCGTATCGTATAGTGTATCGTACGATACAGGAGAAAAACGATACGTAAACCCGATACGTATCGTTTTTCTCCTCTATCGTATCGTACGATACGTATCGTGTATCGTACGATACTAACAACACTGCCCGAATCCAAATCTTCTACACCATTTATCTGTACCCCAAGTCACAGCCGTCTGTTGCACCATACCCGACCCGTGCATCGCACTCAGTCCAAACCGGCAGGTAAAGAAACAGATGTGATTGGTCCTCCAATGATCTACTCAGCATCCGATCATAGTGTGCGATGGGTTTAATAGACGTCTGTGATCAGGACACCCATGATGATGAGTTGCAACGAAAGATAAAATTAAAAAAAATAAAAAATAAAAAATTTAAACGGATCTTACTGAGTCTTAACGGGTCTACCCGTTTTTAAACGGGTCCGGTACGGGTATAGGTTCTAGACACGAATGGTTAAACGGTCCGGGTTTAGGGGTTTTGGACACGAAACCGGACACGACACGACCCGCCTCTAACCGCCCCCCCCACCCCCCTGCGATCTGATCGTCCCGCCCCCCCCCCCCCCCCCCCCTCTCTCTCTCTCTTCCCGTCGCTAACCGTCCCCCCACCCCCCTGCGATCTGATTCCCCCCGCCCCCTCTATCTCTCTCTCTCTCTCTCTCTCTCCCGTCGCTAACCGCCCCCCCCTTTCCTCTGCGAACTGATCCCCCCGCCCCTCCCGCCCCCTCTCTCTCTCCCCGTCGCTAACCGCTTCCCCCCACCCCTGCGATCTGATCCCCCCGCCCCCTCTATCTCTCTCTCTCTCTCCCCGTCGCTAACCGCCCCCCCTTTCCTTTGCGAACTGATCCCCCCCGCCCCCTGATTTCTCTCTCTCTCTCTCTCTCCCCGTCTAACCGCCCCCCCCACCCCGCCCCAACACCTCTTCTGCGATGTACCCCCCGCCCACTATCAAACCGCCCCCTTCGATCTGATCCCCCCGCCCCCCCCCCTCTCTCTCTCTCTCTCTCTCTAAAATCAGGCCTCCACGATCATCACCTGCCATTGTTTCGCTCCTCGGATTTCGATAAAAGGGTAAGCTTTTGTTGGACTTCTATCGATTTTCCTACGGATTTCTATGCTTCATCCCCGTTATTGTTGGGTTGAATATTTCCTCTATGTTTTGGGTTACGGAATTCTGGGACCTCTTCGAGGGTTTCTGGGTTACGGAATTCGTCTGCCCAGTTTTCGGAACCAATTTCCAGTTCTCAGTTTTGGGTTCTTCCAGGTATTGTTGTGCTTCAGGTTTTAATTTTCCACCGTGTCTCATTCTCTCTCTCTATCTACCCGACTCGACCCGACCCCTACCCCACCCCAGGATCTCTCTCTCAAACCGACCTGACGTTCGGTGTGGACGCGGCCAGACACTGGCCCTGACACCGTCACTCGCCGCTGCTCGCCGGGGCCTTGGTGGGCCCCGATGACGTTGTGAACATGTTCCTCGATATGGGCCGGATTGGTGATGGACCCCGGCGCACCACCCACCTCCACCAAAAAGAGAGAGAGAGAGAGATACAACTGAAAAAAAACAATGGTAAAACTGAAAAAAAAAAACAGAGAAGAACCTTGGAGGGTTGAGAGAGAAAGAGAAAGAGAAAGAGAGAGAGAGAGAGAGAGAGAGAGAATTGGAAAAAAAAAATGCTTAAACTGAAAACAAAAAAGAGAACCTTGGATAAAAAAAAGAGAAACAGAACCTTGGGGTTTCAAGAGAGAGAAACAGACAACTGAAAAAAAAATCAGAAAATAACCAAAAAGAAGAGAATCTGCTTAAACTGAAAAAAAAAATACAAAGAAGAACCTTGGGGGGTTGAGAGAGAGAGAGATAGAATGCTGAAACTGATAGCATTTCCCAACAAAAAATACATTTCTCAACAGTAACTGGATAGCATTTCCCAAAAAAAGCAATGCTGGGAAACTGAAAATCCATTGTTCTCCAGGAAATGCTTTGAGAAATCCATTGTTCTCTAAAATCCATTGTTGTCCAGGGAAATCCATTTTTCTCTAAAACATTGATAGCATTGTTCTCTAAAAATGAAATCCATTGTTTTCTAAAATGAAATCTATCAGTGATTTTCAGCATTTTCAGCATTGTGAAAAAAAACAATGCTGAAAATGAAAAAAAAAAATAGAAAAAATCTGTAAAAAAATAAAGGAAAATTGTGAAACTGGGAAATAAAACAGAGAAGAAACTGCTGAAAAAAATAGAGAAGCTTAGGGTTTTAGTACTAAAAGCAAAATCACTGATAGCAATGCTGAAACTGAAAAAGCTGATAGTACTAAAGGGAAAAATAGAGAAGAAACAGATAAGAAAATGCTGAAACTGTAAAATCACTGATTTTTTTCTAGTCTCCCTTTAGTACTATCAGCTTTTTCAGTTTCCCGGATTAACCCAATTTTTTTTTCTGAAACTGGGAAAATTGGGTTAATCCAATCAATTTTCCCAGTTTCAGCTTTTTCAATTTTCCCGGATTAACCCAATCACTGTAAAATCACAGATTTTTTTCTGGTTTCCCGGATTAGCCCAATTTTTTTTCTAGTTTCCCTTTAGTACTAAAAGCAAAATCACTGATAGCAATGCTGAAACTGAAAAAGCTGATAGTACTAAAGGGAAATTGTAAAACTGGAAAAAATAGAGAAGAAACAGAGAAAAAATGCTGAAACTGTAAAATCATGTTGATCAGACTTGATTTTTTTTTCTAGTTTCCCGGATTAACTCAATTTTTTTTTTCAGTTTCAGCATTGTTTTTTTTTCAGTTTCAGCAAAATCACTGATAGTACTAAAGGAAAATTGTAAAACTGGGAAATAAAAACAAAGAAGAAAAATCAGTACTAAAAACTGATTGTTCTCTAAAATCAGTACTAAAACTGATTGTTCTCTAAAATCAGTACTAAAAATGAGTAACAATGCTGATAACATTGTTCTCTAAAACTCACTGATAGTATTTCCCAAACTGTAACAGCTGACAGTAGAGATCCAGTAACTGTCAGAAATTGATAGCATTTCAGTAACAGCTGAAAAAGAACAATGCTGAAACTGAAAACAAAAATAGAGAAAATCTGGAAAAAAAGTAAAGAGAAATTGTGAAACTGGAAAAAAAAAACAGAGAAGAAACTGCTGAAGTTGGGAAAAAAAATTAGAGAAAAACCTTGGGGTTTCAGTTGAGAGAGAGAGAGAGAGGGGGGGTTCAGTTGAGAGAGAGAGAGAGAACTGAAAAAAAATCATAAAAATAAACCATAAAAAAAGAGAACTTGCTAAAACTGGAAAAAAAAAAAACAGAGAAGTACCTTGGGTGGTTTGAGAGAGAGAGAGAGAGAGAGAGAGAGAGAGAGAGAGAGAGAGAGAGAGAGAGAGAGAGAGAGAGAAAGAGAGAGAGAGAGACAACCCGAAAAAAAAACAATGCTGAAACTGAAAAAAAAAAGAGAAAATCTGGGAAAAAATAAGGGGAAAAAACAGAGAAGAGACTGAAAAAAAATCAGTATTGAAACTGAAAAAGAAAAATCAGTAAACCTTGGGGTTTCAGTTGAGGAAAGAGAGAGGGGGGGTTCAGTTGAGAGAGAGAGAGAGAGAGAGAGAGAGAGAGAGAGAGAGAGAGACAACTAAAAAAAAAATCAGAAAAATAAACACAAAAAAAAAAGAGAACTTGCTAAAACCGGAAAAAAAAACAGAGAAAGTACCTTGGGGGTTTGAGAGAGAGAGAGAGAGAGAGAAAGAGAGAGAGATACAACAGGGAAAAAAACAATGCTGGAACTGAAAAAAAAAAATAGAGAAAATATGGGAAAAAATAAAGGGAAATTGTGAAAATGGAAAAAAAAAACAGAGATGAAACTGAAAAGAAATCAGAACTAAAACTGAAAAAGAAATATCAGTACTAAAACCTAAGGGTTTCAGTTGAGAGAGAGAGAGAGAAAGAGAGAGACAACTGAAAAAGAAAAATCAGTATTAAAACTGAAAAATAACATAGAAGAACCTGGGAGGGTTAAGAGAGAGAGAGGGGGAGGAACCTCGGTGGTGCTGGCCATGGGGACATTGAGAAAGAGAGTCGGTGTTGAGAAGAGAACCCGGAGTTGGGGGGAATAACGTGGGCGATGTGCAGTAATAAGGGGATTTTGTTAGCATGGAAGCCGGATTTTGGGGGGAGGGGTGAAGGGATAACTAACCCGGTTGGGAGAGAGGGATACGTGTAGCAACAGGGGATACATTTAGTTTTGATTGGTTTTGTTTACAGTTTCAACATTTTCTTATCTGTTTCTTCTCTATTTTTCCCTTTAGTACTATCACTTTTTTCTGTTTCCCGGATTAACCCAATTTTTTTCTGAAACTGGGAAAATTGGGTTAATCCAATCAATTTTCCCAGTTTCAGCTTTTTCAATTTTCCCGGATTAACCCAATCACTGTAAAATCACAGATTTTTTTCTGGTTTCCCGGATTAGCCCAATTTTTTTTCTAGTTTCCCTTTAGTACTAAAAGCAAAATCACTGATAGCAATGCTGAAACTGAAAAAGCTGATAGTACTAAAGGGAAATTGTTAAACTGGAAAAAATAGAGAAGAAACAGAGAAAAAAATGCTGAAACTGTAAAATCATGTTGATCATACTTGATTTTTTTTCTAGTTTCCCGGATTAACTCAATTTTTTTTTTTTCAGTTTCAGCAAAATCACTGATAGTACTAAAGGGAAATTGTAAAACTGGGAAGTAAAAACAGAGAAATAAAATCAGTACTAAAAACTGATTGTTCTCTAAAATCAGTACTAAAACTGATTGTTCTCTAAAATCAGTACTAAAAATGAGTAACAATGCTGATAGCATTGTTCTCTAAAACTCACTGATAGCATTTCCCAAACTGTAACAGCTGACAGTAGAGATCCAGTAACTGTCAGAAACTGATAGCATTTCAGTAACAGCTGAAAAAGAACAATGCTGAAACTGAAAACACAAATAGAGAAAATCTGGAAAAAAAGTAAAGAGAAATTGCGAAACTGGAAAAAAAAAACAGAGAAGAAACTGCTGAAGTTTGGAAAAAAAATCAGAGAAAAACCTTGGGGTTTCAGTTGAGAGAGAGAGAGAGAGGGGGGGTTCAGTTGAGAGAGAGAGAGAGAGAACTGAAAAAAAATCATAAAAATAAACCATAAAAAAAAGAGAACTTGCTAAAACTGAAAAAAAAAAAAACAGAGAAGTACCTTGGGGGTTTGAGAGAGAGAGAGAGAGAGAGATAGAGAGAGAGAGAGAGAGAGAGAGAGAGAGAGAGAGAGAGAGATACAACCGGAAAAAAAAAATGCTGAAACTGAAAAAAAAAGAGAATCTGGGAAAAAATAAAGGGAAAAAACAGAGAAGAGACTGAAAAAAAATCAGTATTGAAACTGAAAAAGAAAAATCAGTAAACCTTGGGGTTTCAGTTGAGGAGAGAGAGAGGGGGGGTTCAGTTGAGAGAGAGAGAGAGAGAGACAACTGGAAAAAAAAATCAGAAAAAAAAAGAGAACTTGCTAAAACCGGAAAAAAAAACCCAGAGAAAGTACCTTGGGGGTTTGAGAGAGAGAGAGAGAGAGAGAGAGAGAGATACAACAGGGAAAAAAACAATGCTGGAACTGAAAAAAAAAATAGAGAAAATATGGGAAAAAATAAAGGGAAATTGTGAAAATGGGAAAAAAAACAGAGATGAAACTGAAAAGAAATCAGAACTAAAACTGAAAAAGAAATATCAGTACTAAAACCTAAGGGTTTCAGTTGAGAGAGAGAGAGAGAAAGAGAAAGAGACAACTGAAAAAGAAAAATCAGTATTAAAACTGAAAAATAACATAGAAGAACCTGGGAGGGTTAAGAGAGAGAGAGGGGGAGGAGCCTCGGTGGTGCTGGCCATGGGGACGTTGAGAAAGAGAGTCGGTGTTGAGAAGAGAACCCGGAGTTGGGGGGAATAACGTGGGCGATGTGCAGTAATAAGGGGATTTTGTTAGCATGGAAGCCGGATTTTGGGGGGAGGGGTGAAGGGATAACTAACCCGGTTGGGAGAGAGGGATACGTGTAGCAACAGGGGATACATTCAGTTTTGATTGGTTTTTTTTTTTTTTTATCCATTCGATTTGAGGAGTATTGAAGATGTGTTTGACACATATAATCAGATCGGATGGACAACTTGTCTCCAAAAGTTGTCTCCCGTGATTTTGAGGATGGCAGGGTCGTAAATAATCCGAACTGCCCTAACATGTTATATAGATTTGATTTTTCTTAGAATTACTCAGAATCATTTGGATGTAAAAATTTGTGAATAATTTGAGTATATTTTTTGAATGGATTTTATGCTGCATAGCTCTTTTTTGCGAGTCACATGGTGTGGGGGAAATTTTTGTGCCGTCTTGATCAGAGACCTCGCCCCATAATTTTTGATTGATATGGATTGTTTGTATATTGTAGAGATGAAGATTAGATGGTAGAGAGAAAAGAGATGACACGAAGAGTTGTTGTCGAAGTTCGGTCTTACAACCTACGTCTTCGGGAGAGAGGCCACCCGATTTGCACTAAAATGAATGCGAAAATGGAGGTCAGTGTTCTCTTGACAGGCCGAGAGAAGCTTCTTGCGATCACGGTTGTACGGAGCAACTAGAAGGAAACTATAAGAAGAGAAGAGAGCTCAGACTCTGGCTCTGGAATCATCTCCTCCTCAGATCCACTCACTAACCTCCCTTCTATGTAAGCCATAGAGGCTATTTTATAGCTGAGGTATATGCTTGATATGACAGTGATGACATGACAGAGTTGAGGTGACGATGGTCCTAGGCCTCCTCGATGGGCCCTTATTGGGCCGTTGTCCGAGCCCAATAAAAGAGAGCTTGATTTGCAAGCCCTGTAGAGTGGGTCCATGAGCCTGGGCTTGCCTTCTTGGGCCGTTCCGTGGCCCACGTGTGTCTGGTTCGGTACGGTACAATTTTTGCACCCACACATGGGTGTAAAGGTTTCAGTCGTTTTGGTCGGTTCTTGTCAGCTTGACTCAGATCTTGTATTGTCATAGTTTAGGATTTGGGTAAGTAAGGTCACCTGGTTACCTAGTTTGGATTCCTGTGTCCAACTTGAGGTACATTCGGTTAGAATCGAGTCTAGCACGGTTTAGCGAAGTTTTGAGTTATGCCCTTAGGCATTAATTTAACTTGGTTGGGGTTTGAGGCTCTAGGTTGAGGAGTTGCTCCCAAACAGTTCTATAAATTGGTTTTTGGTTGGTTTTAAATTGGGTGGATCCAAGTTGAATGTTCTATGCAAGCAACTTGCACATCTAGAGAGACCGAGAATGTACGTTCAACCTAAAATTGGGCCACTTGTTATTAGGCTTCACACTAGCAGAAATCAGAACCTAGTTTTTCTAGATTTTCCCAAAAGGTACCTTTTAAGCTTCTCCAAAAGGTACTTTTTTAGATTCTCCATATTTGAAGTACCTTTTTGCTTTAGAAGCCAGTAAAGATTCATTTTTCAAGCAAAACCAGAACCGATAGGCTTGCTGAAATTTTTTTGAAGCATTTTGCATACTGGTGCTTGTAATTGTCATGCCTTTAGCTCTGAAACCTGTTATTTTTGAAAGGCACTATAAGCATCATTTATCTTTTAAGGAAGTACTAAATGCTTTCTTACATTTATTCCTCAGCAACAAAAGGTACTGAACCTGGTCCTGAAGGTACTATATTTATCATGTCCGATCATATTCTTTTGAGGAAATATCAAATGCTTTCGTACGTTTATTCTTGAATTGATGGAAATGAGTATTGACTTTAGTGCATCATTATAAAACAAATGATTCAGCCAATATCTTTATATAGGACACCACTAAATTTACTGCCCTTGTTGTTGATATGATGTTCAGTCATGTAAAACTGACATCTTAGTGGCATGATAACTTAAAGGGAATGGGGACAGATCATGGCTCATTCTTTTTACCTGATTAATTCTTGTACGGTTAAACATCAAACTAATTAATTGAGAGCTGTTTAGAGATATCATCCCAATTTACGGACTACTACATGATCATATCAATTGACATCCGTAAGGGCCATAACCTTCGGGCCATGTCCCATCTATTTGGGGTTGCCTTTGTAGATATTTCTTCACTATTCATATTTGTTTACTCTCTCCAATAAAGCATAGGTGCTGTTCTTATGAGAGCACACATCTACTTGGGAGAGGGGGGGGGGGGGGGGGAGAGGACTAGGTCTATCCATGGTGGAACTGAGGTTCCACCACCTCAATCGAGGAGGATACGTTTGCGAGGAGCATGAATGAGTTTTATGTGTAGTCTTCCATAAAGCTCCATCTTTTTATGGAAGATTACACAAGGACGATTGAAAGATCTTTGATCACAAGGAGCCTAGGAGGTAACCTTTGATCCCTATTTTTTAGGGTTTATTATTTCACTCGCATCTAGATGATTATCGTTTTATTTTTCATAGGTTTGTGATCACGTGTATTTTTCATTGTGCGATGATCCATGGAAATGACCACCAGATGGTTCTAATGGACTATGTCATGAAGTAGTTATCGTGAACCATGGAAAGATGGTCACTAACATCTTGATGGTTGATCTCGTGGATTTTTGTTGCACGATGATCCATGGAAACAACCAACAAATGATTCTCATTTACTATGTCATGAACTAGTTGCCGTGAACCATGGGAAGATAGTTAATTAAGTTTTGGTATGTCGTGAACCATGGGAAGATGGTTAATTAAGCTTTGGTAGGGTGCAACCTATACCTTTGGTGGGTTGACAATGGTTGCAAGATAAACCCTAAGGATGGTCAGATAGATACTCCTAGCAAGTTTCTCATTAGTGTTACGTGGTCGTGCTGGATAGCCTGGATGCTGTTCAACAGATTCAAAATTATTGAAGTCCAAATTTGCATGCATGAATATTAATCTTTAGCTAGTGCATCCTTGCCCAACGAAAACTAGTTATAGATCCCTATGATCATCCAAGACTTTTTGTTCTGAACGTTAGGGTGTAGGCTTAGCCCGAGGCAGGGAGATTTTCCCCATTATGTTTTTCGATTAAATTGGTCTCAAATTTTATTTTTTAACAAATTGTAAGGATCTATTGCAAATGATTCCTGGATTATGTTTATGATTTCAAACACTTATTGAAAATTTCCTTACAACTATTGCATACTTGTAAAAAATATCTCTATTATTCTATAAACGACGTAAACATTCCAAATTTCCCCCCAAATCTTTTAAGTTAAAAATTTGTAGCCCGTCATATGTAAATCTTAACATGTTACCATTGTAAAGAACAATGGAAAAAATTGAATGACAATGCATCCTCAAGGTACTCAAGGTACGTCTTAGAAGATCATTGTCTCCTCAATGTGGTTCCATAATATAGAAGGAATATAATGTGATAAGTTATAGGTGAATTTTCTAACTCAGACAACAAGACTTGCAAAGCATGAATTTGTGTAGCTCTCCAAATTAATTATTATTATTATTATTATTATTATTATTTTAGATTAGCATGGAATATTTTTTTATCAAATACTCTATGCAATGCACAAATTTATGTATTATAATTTTTTTTTAATCTACAAATCATAACATGGATCATATATTTTAACATATAAAAGATGAGCAATTAAGGTTTTAGATTGTTGGAGACAATATAGAAACTGCGAAAGATAATATAAATAGTTTTATATGCTAGTCTAATAGTATAAAGCATAGAACATTAGAAAAATTATTCTAGGCCTTAATTATAGGCATGATGCCCCTGCATTATGACCTTGATCATCTCCCAACATGTGGGTTTGATGTTTGATCCGTTGACTAGGCCCAAGTTACAATACACTCTATAACCGAGGATGAGCTCGCTATGTGTTCGAACATCGAGTGCCATACGAACCCAGATGGATGCTGTCCAATAAGAAGTAAAGCAAAGCAGTAAAGAAAGAAAGAAAAAAAAGAGAAAAGAATCGTGGAACATAGGTGGCTTGTTTGGATGAGGAAGAACCGATCTTGTAGGTTTTCATCCTTCTAGCGGTGTTTGGGTTGTTTTATAAAGGCGGTCGAAACCATAATCTCCAAACTTTAGAAAGTACGGGTGGCAATTCTTCTGATACGAGTCGAAATCGATTCCTTATTAGCGGGTTTGATTTTGGCTTAATCATGTTCTGGTCATAAATGGGCTGACTTGACTAACACTGAGATAAATGGGGCTTGTCCGGATTTATTATTATAATCCATTGACCTAATTTGAACTTTTTAGTGGGTTTGATTTTGGCTTGATCATGTTCTGGTCATAAAGGGTTGACTTGACTACCACTGATAGATAAATTGGGCTGGTCCGGATTTATTATTATAATCCATTGACCTGTTTTGAACCTTTTATTTAACAGCTCGTGTCAACTCGGAAACCCCTGTGAGTGCCCCAAGCTGGTCTTCGTTCATCAATAACCGAGCCACTCAGTCCACCCAGCTGTGAACTGGTATCGTGATCACAACCCATCCATTCAACAACCATGGTTAACAGGCTTTACATACATGCCATCCATCTAACAATAATGATTTATGAAATAGGTTTGCAGGTTACAATGGTTATAAATGTGTTACTTGGGTCATAAATATGTCTTCGACCTATTTAGGCGTGTCGACCCAAATATAAGCTGACACAACCAGCATGAGTCGTGTTGTGTTACCTGTTTATTAAGCATGCCGGTTTCATATTCAACACCTCAACCTTTTTACGAAATATGTGATGTTCGGGTTGTCCTTGTACCGTTTCTTGACACGGCACTATTACGGCCCGACCCGATTTGACCAATTGCTACTGCTAATAAAAGCCCCAAAGGTAAATTTTTAATGGGCCGACTCTTAAATCAGGCCTGGTGCACACGGACAAATAAATGCTTTAAAAGCAAAATAAAGAAAATAGTTAAGATTTTGAAGCTTTTTATTCCATTTTTGTAAATTTAGATGAAAATAGAATTATAATAGAGATCGGGTTATCTCGAGCCTAACTTGCTATAGCTAACCCTATTCATGGGCTTGATTGACGGTTCAATCACGACCACCAGTCATCGTAACAATGGAAAAGACAGCCTGAAGCATTGAAAACTAGGCCAATGAAGGCTACACTCGGAAGATCACATCTTCTGTTATGTTCAGACCAGGGTTTGGTTCTGTATATAATAAAGGTTTGGCCTGTGATAGATGGTGATGAAACAATGCCTACATGTATAAGACTTTGGAATATGTACTTTTTCGTGCTTGTAGGTTTTCATACGTTGGACACAGCTCGTTATTAACGTCAAACTGTTATTTTAAACAGGTAGTGGCAAGGAGCTGTCAGCCAAGAAGTGGCACCTGTCCAAACAAAAAGAGGATGCCTCCACTGCCAGACTTGCGAAGCCTCCACTGCCGTACGTCCACCGTACCAGCCTCCACCACCAGCCGAAGTCACACATCACTCATCGAGTCCAAGCACCTGCCACCGCGGGACAGGTTGGAACCTCTCAGCGTCTACTCACTGGAAGATCGGAGGCTTGCAAGTGGACTTCAGATAGTTGGAAGTCAAGAGCAAAACCAAAACTGACAGATAGGGTGACGTCCGCCACATCCAATCCATCCATGAAATGTTATCGCAGTGTTGCTGCTGTTGGTGAACCGGATATTGATCCTGTGCCCAAGCTGGATTTGCTGGCTCCAGTTGCAGATCGAACATTTGGTGGAAGCGGCAGGAGCTTTTCCGGAGTGCCGGATGCTATGAGACCGTCGCCAATGAACATCGATAGGATGGTGAAGAAGGTAAAGGTTCCAAAGCGCCCGCACGAAGACGATGTTGCATCCGGTGGCACTGGGCAAGCTGAGAAGATAAAGAAAAAGATGAAGGAAGAACTAGGCAGTAAGGCTAGCCCTGATTCTCCTCCTTTTAGAGATCGCAAAAGCTCCAAAAATGGCAAGCCTTTCAGGAGTTTGGCAGTGAAGTCGAACTGTATTGGGCCTGGCCATGCAGAGCAGCATCAGGTCAAGTTAGATGGGAAAGATGATTCAAACATTTCCTGTAAATCTGCTGCGATGACTGTCGAACATGATCGGGGCTCGGCGAACCTGGTTTTGGGATTGCCGCAGCTAATGAGCGACCTGCTAGCCCTTGCTGTTGACCCACTACATGGTATCGATCAAAATGTGCCTTCAATTGTTTCTCAATGTTTCCTTAACCTTCGCTCACAGACCTATCTGAAATGCCTGGTTCCACCTCCAGCCTGTGATGCCAACATCTCGTCCAAACCCTTGATTTGCTCTCCCAAGCATGTAGGAGAGCAGAGAGAGCTCTCTTCTATGCCGTTCGAGCCAATTCCTAAACCTGATGCTTTGGAGATAATTGGCCGTAAACAGAGCAACTGTGATCAACTGAAGGAATGGCCGATAAAGAGGATCAAGAAATTCGAGATAGGTTCAGCTGTGGCTCCTTTGGAGCCTAACTACCTCGGTCCTGTCGGGAATCGAGAAATACAGGGGTCCAAGCCCGCCACCTCGACGTTTCTTCTGATGAGATTCCCGCCCCAAACGGCGCTGCCATCTGTGGCGTCCCTGAAGGCGAAATTCAGACGATTTGGCCCGCTCGATCTCTGCGGCACCCGCGTGTGCTGGCGATCCCACACATGCAGGGTATTGTTCAAGTGCAAGTCCGATGCTGGGGCTGCCCACAACTACGCGACGAACCACTGCCTCTTTGGGCAGATCAAAGTAGACTACCTTCTGCAGGAGGCTGAAGTGCTGATATGCCAACCACCGGATGTTGGGCAGCCGCTGTTCGAAGCAGTTTCGGAAGATCCCCGGCAGCTCAAGCCTAGAATCGTCGATGGTGGTTCGATTAGCCTGCCAAGGCCTTCATCATTATTCCAGCAGCAACGACAGCATTCAATCCGGCCGAATTCTGACGGCCTCTATGGGCAGATCAAAGTAGATTATAATCTGCAGGAGGCTGATCTGCCGGCACGCCAACCACCGAAGGTTGGGCAGCGGCTGTTCGAAGCAGTTTCAGAAAATCCCCAAGCAGTTTCAGGAAATCCCCGGCAGCTCAAGTATAGAATCGACGATGGTGGTTTGATCAGCCAGCCAAGGCCTTCATTGTTATTCCCGCAGCAACGGCATCGTTCGATTCGACCAAATTCTGGTCTCAAGAGCCCCATTGTTGTGATGGGAACCTATGGCCGTTCCGCCATGAAGGAGAGCCCTCCTGTCAAGTTCTCATCACGAAGCAGTGACAGTAGGCTGGATATGCCGGGGGTGTTCACTGGTCATGCGAGTGGGGGGCTATCTTGGCTGCCTTCAGTGGATACTACTAGTAAGAACCCAGAATCAGTTGGATTCCATCTACCACTGCAGCCTCCGCCTTGCGTGCAGCCACCACATCCGTGTAGAGAAATGCAATATCTTGCACTGCCGCAGACCCACCCTTCTTCACCACATCCCGGTTGGAAAACCTCTCTTCCACCGCCGCCACAACGACCGCTGCTGCCACTGCCATCACCACTTCGCTCGCTCCTCACAGAAGCCCATGCTAGCTACGATGCTGTCGAATTGAACAGAACTGACGTAATGTATGGTTGCAAGATGGAGGGAAGCAAGGTCGATGTCTCGCACGAGCTGTTAGGCCTTCTGCTGAGGTGTAGAGACATTGTCGCCGCTGTCCAGTCGTCGTGGGGATATACACCTTACCAGCGTCTTTGAAAACAATGATTGATGTCCAAAATCCAGCGGAGGCCCACCACTGAGTGTGGTGCACAATTGGGTAGAGTTCTGAGGTGTGTAGGAGCTGTTTGTAAATACCAAATCTGGGCTCTAATCTGTTACTTTGTTAGTATGCTTTTTTTGAGGCGAGGAGCTTAATGAGAGATTCATGGGGGGTTCTATAGCTTGGTGTGCATTGATATTCCTTTGTCATGCTATCTGCTCTGCTGTCTTTTGGGTTGAGTTTTTGAAACTATTCAGGAGGGATTATTCAAGCTTTAGTTTGATTACTGTTCAAGTAGCTTATGATAAGGAAGATGCTGTTAGTTCAATCTGTTTTGTCCGACTCCGTTGTCCAGCCTGATGTGGCATGATCATAGCCTTTCGTTGCTCTAGTATGGAATGGTGATCCCATCGGGTTCATGAATTGTAAGTACCATGCAATTGTGAAACGGTTGTGTTGATTGTTTTATGGTAAGACGTTGTGGGTGATGATGGGTTTGGTGGTCGGCAGCGGGTGGTAGCCGGATGGCGGTGGTGGTTAAGGGTGGCAGCCGAATGGTGGGCGGCAGTGACCGACGGTGCTCGGACGGTCACATGGCAATGGCCAGCTACAGGCGGTCGGGCAGCGGGGAAGTCAAGAGGGGAGCGCCAGGTCATCTTCTCTTCTTCAGGGGTTGTAGGTTTGGGCGGTGGAGAGAGAGAGAGAGAGAGAGAGAGAGCAGGGGTTTGGGTAGGGGTGGCAATGGGTCGGGTCGGGTTCGTGTCTTGTTTCGGGTCGTGTCCAAAACCCCTAGACCTGGACCCGACCCATCTAACTAATCGTGTCTAGATCCTAAAACTGTACCTGACCTGCGTATAGACGGGTAGACCCGACAAAACCCATTTACAACACGGGCCTATTCAGTTGACCTGATCCGACCCAATCCGACTCGACCTGACCTAACTCGATAAGACCCGCTGGCCGCTGGTACTACATACTACAATATTGGATTGCAAGAAGTGAACCCATGGGTACCAACCCTCTAAGGCTTTATCGCCACCAATTCGCTAAGGGGGGACCGTCAAGCCGTAACGACAGATTTTCTGCCCAAGTGTATCCGACCCTCCAACTCCAATGACTTGTTTTTCTCAGTTCCCTATGAAAAGACCTTTAGCGAAGGTTTGCACTCAATACACATGAGTGACAAAACACGAGTTTTATGATTGATCCGTTGGGAATGAATTGTCTGGAAAAGGGATCTGGTTAAACTCTAAAAACTTCCATTGCCAGAGGAATTGGAAACCGAAGTTACCAAAGCAAGATCTAATAAGATTTGCACAAGATCCTCACGGAGAAGGGCAAGAGTCTCCAAGTGATGGAGATGCGATACATACTTTAAATTACGAGGGAAGACAATGTGAGTTGAAAACAATTTGCAAGAACTCAGCCGTCAAAACCCAAAAACCTTATCCTGAGAAAGAACAAGTGGCCTTTAAATAGGCTACCCAAACCAGCCTAACGGCCCGGACCACTTAAGGGTCCGGACTGAAATGCCCACTAAGCGGTCTGGACCTTAGCTCATTTGGGCTGTCTGACTAAAGATTCGTTCCGGACCACAAGAATCCGGTCTGGATCACTGTGAAGGGACAGACTCCCAACACTTAGATGATTTTCAAGTTGGCTAAGTGTTGAGTCTCTCAAGGGGAAAAATCGTAAATCCGTCAAAATAGGTTTTCGCAATCCAAGAAATCCGAGAACACCGGTAGATCAAGAATAAAAAAACAAATATATTTAAAACACACAAAGACCTCAAAGAGCATGAAATGATGAAAGTATAAAAAACACACGCAAATCGAGTAAAATGATTTTGTAATCCAAAACACAAGGAAAACCCTTTACACCCAGATAGATGCGTTCGAGACACAAGTGAGCGGGTGTGCGAGCTAGGATGGCAGATCAGATGTTGAATATTCACTGTATTGCTCTTCTGATATTGTGTTGCATCTTTGAAGTCTTCAATCAGGTTTATGGCAACGCACATTGTCCTAACTCACAGGTTATACAACCTCACCGAGTTGGTTTTGATGCTCACAAATTTCGCCAAGAAAAACAGATGTACAACATACGCCGTAACACATGCGCATGATAGATTCAGATTTTCAATAATTTTTTATATGTAGCACACACTGACAACCGAGAATCTCCGACCGAATTCTTCAACTGTCACGACGGGTTGTGTGCATGATCAGTTTGAGTCGTATGCACGACACATCTAGAGGGAACTTTTTTCCAACAAGAGCTTGGTGTAGTCTTCACCATGGTCATCAGCTAAGCACGGTGTCTGTGGCTGAACAGAACCAACACGATGCATAGATCAGTGAGCAGACACATGTACACACAATATTGTTTCTTTTCTGGGTAGTCGGTCCTCAACCATGAGAAACCATGTTTGGTGTATTGGAATTCACGGAGCCCCACAGCGGAAGCTAGCGAATAAAACGTTCAAATTAATGGCATGTATTTCTATATAGATTTATAGCAAACAAATCAAACACACGTAAAAGCACGAACCTCTATGGTCAAACTACGAACTACGAATATGCTTAAGCAGATCTAAGATCAACATACGATCTACAAAGATTGGCAAGCAAGATCTATTACCAAGGGTGTTTTGAAAGACATGCTTTCACTAGTTATTTTATCCAAGTAGAACTAGTCTTGAGTTGTCGATGAAGACGTCCGATGATGCGATGTAGATGACGAAGATCTCTACTTGAGATGAACGACAAAGACTGTCAGATAGTACCGAGTCTTTAACGAAGGGAGGAATCCTCAATGGCTCACCTCTAGGCACAGAGCCACCGACCCCACTACCATGAAGCACGCAACGAAGAAGACGGAGAAACCCTACGTCGGAGGATCATTTCTCCTTTATTATTTTCTTCTTCCATTTCCTTCATTATCTTTCTCTCTCTTTCTTCTTTCTCTTTCCCCATGGCCGAAACCATTAGAAAGGAAGAGCATGAGAGGGACGGGTAGGGTATTGGGAGGAGGCAACTTGAGTGTTGACCCCCTCTCTCTCCATCTATATGTAGGACTGGCCTCTCTAAGGTTTGATTAAGTCAAACCCCAGAGATAGGGGCTGGCCATGCATATCCAAAGGGAGAGAGAAGAGACGAAATTCCCTTGCCATATCTCATTACATGTGGCCGTCCACCTCCTATAATCTAGGACACTAATGCCCTTATGGAGGAGGCCCACAGTTTGGCTGAGAGAGAGATTTACTCGACGAAATCACGATCCGATTTCGCCTATGAACTCCTGGAATTATTCCGGTTCATATGAGATCCATATTCCATATGTGTACGACCATAAAAAGATGTTGATGAAAACGCCCCTATGACTCATACACATGCGAATAGACTTTCGGTATTTAAACAAGTGCTCCATCGCACTACTTCGTATCTATATAGAGCCGGCCTCTCTGTCCAGGAAGAAAACCACGATGCTTCTTAGATGACTCTTCATTTTCTTCTTAAAAAATTACCATCATGGTGGTTGTATTTGTCCGATGAAGAGCCACAACCGCCATAATTTCTTCGTATTCATTAGAAGAAGAGGAATCAAAGAGGAGGAAAGGAGCCATTGAAGAATTCATCTTTCTTGATGATGAAGAGAAGTTGAGTGAAAAATGAAAAATGAAGATGTTTATTTATAGATAGAGGTGGGAGCAAAAAAGGGAGGAAAATTTTGGTGGGAAATATTAGAGGGTAAGGGAAGAGTTTTGGTGGGAAATATGAGAGGAAAATAAGAGGGAAACATGTTTTGGAAGAAAAAAAAAAGTATTTCGAAAGAGGATTTTGGGATGAAATGGGTATTTTTTTTAAAAAGATTATAGTATTAGTAAAATTTGATGCAGGGCTGGAGTGTTCCATAGTAAATGGTTTTAATCAGATTTGTTATAGGATTAGAGTGTTCCATATCAAATTAGTTTTCATAAGATTTGGCATAGAGCCGGAACACTCCATATTTTAATTCAAACTTGCATGAGATTCATTTTTGATATAGGATTAGGGATAGGGCCAACAATCGATCGGGTTCGGATTGGACCCTACCTCTATCCATACGCATACCCGTTCGGGTATGGCAGTATCCATACCCGACCCGTACCCATTCAGTTAAAGAAGGTCCGTACCTAATCGGGTTTCGGGTATGAATTGGGTACAATTTTATCTAATACCCTGGTATTTAATTGCTGATCCCCGTAATCCGATAGTCCCCCGTCTGTGTAAGTCTGTGACCATGGTCCATGGCCGCCTCCCGCGTCCCCTGATCCCCGCCGTACTCCTCCTCCAGAGACAACTAAAACCCTAACCCTAGCTGCTACTCGGTCCTCCCTCCTCCCATGGAAGAAGCGCAACTCCAATCTCCAGAACCGTCGCCGTCCCCAACGCCTCTCCAACAAGAGGAGGTCAGCATAGCCGATCGTATCGAGGGAGACGAGACTCCTGCCGAACCCCACTCCGTCCAACACCCCACGCCGCCTCCGCCGCCGTACGCGTCGGAGGATACCACGTCTCTGCTCCGCCTGTCGTTCAACCAGGACCACAGCTGCTTCTCCGTCGGCACCGACCGGGGATTCCGCACGTACAACTGCGACCCATTCCGCGAGGTCTCCCGTCAGGACTTCGATGGCGAGGGCATCGGGGCCGTGGAAATGCTGTTCCAGTGCAACATCATCGCCCTCGTCGGCGGCGGACCCCGCCCTCACTTCCCGCCCAACAAGGTCATGATCTGGGACAACGACCAGTGCCGCTGCATCGGCGAGCTCTCCTTCCGGTCCGAGGTCCGCGCCGTCCGCCTCCGCCGCGACCGCATAGTCGTCGTCCTCGATCGGAAGATCCTCGTGTACAACTTCGCTGACCTCAAGATCGTCCACCAGATCGAGACGGTGCCCAACCCCAAGGGGCTTTGTGCTGTCTCGCATAAGCAGGAGTCGTTCGTCCTGGTCTGCCCTGGGGGGCAGAAGGGCCAAGTCCGGGTGGAGCACTATGGGACGCGGCGCACCAAGTTCATCATGGCTCATGACTCGAGGATTGCATGCTTCGCGCTGTCATCGGACGGGCGGGTTATCGCAACTGCCAGCACCAAGGGCACACTGATCCGGATATTCAGCACCGTCGATGCGACACTCCTACAAGAGGTGTGCTATCTGCCATGCCTCATTTTTTCTTCTTCTATGGATTCATTCAAGCTTTGATCTTGCAGTTTGATGCATTTCATTTTAATTAATGTGGAGACTATCGATAAGCAAAACGTTTTTAGCACCAATGCCTTATGCATATTTTGATCATAGGAGAACTAGAGTAGCAAACAAGGTAAAGCAAATAGAAACACACAAAGTTAATAAAAAAAATGATGTAAAAAATCGAACTGATAGTTGATTCCATGACGAATATCTAGTGATGTCGTAAATTGTTTTGCCCTTCCAATGGTCTTTTAGGAAATTCGAAGTTTTGAAACACTTCATGAATCCACCAAATTGCAAAGATGATTGGGCTTCGTGCAGTATATGGTATCTATCTATTATGTGAACCGTATGAACCACTAGTGTAGTGTAAGTTGTGTAACCACCTCTATAGGTTATGGCGTCGTCCAAGAAAACCCAAAGAAGTAGACGAGTATCCAAAATTTTAAAATGTTGATTTTGATGCCGATCTTGGTTGGTCAAAAAAGGAAATATTTTGGATTTTCGTCAAATACTGGTAGAAATTTTGATTTGGTCAGTGGAAATGTTGGAACTTATTGATCGATTTTGGTTAAATTTTCGTATTTATCGTCTTTCAATGAAATATCAGTGGAACATGGGTCTTTTATGATAAAATCCGGAATGGAGCAAAAAGATGGATTTTTTCAGTGGTACTTTAGGATAAACTAAGGTTGTAGTCTTTACTCTTGTGCATAGTTGTCAAGGCGCGCCGTCAAGGCTAGGCGCCCCCGAGGGAAATTTCCATTTTGGTGAAAATATTTCGTGGAAATCTACTGCCAAGGTTCAAAATCTCCATTTCGGTCGAAATTTTGATCTTTTGGATATGAAAATATTTCGTGGAAATATTTCGACAGTGTGAAAAATATTGTAATTTTATAGAAATGGTGAAAATATTAATTTTTTGATGAAATTTTTTAGTGAAACTTTGGATAGTCATAAACTAAGTATAGATACACACTTTGGAACACGCAAATAATATTTGTACCATATCCAGGGGTGTAGAGCTTCATATAGCATGTATTCAATGTATTGAGTTTGTGAGTCTTGTGCAATCTTGTTGGTCCGGTTTTGATATATATTTGTCAAATGTTTTTTAATTTTTTTTTGTGGATAAAAATATTTTCAAAATAAAGATTAGTTGATTGTTAAAATAATGTTTCATGCGATTTTGAAAACAGACTTAAAACAAGAAAGTTATGTAAGTTTGAAATTGTATAAAAATTATGCTGAAATGTGAGACACTATTTTTTTACTAAGCTGAAAAAAAGAGTTTTTATATAGGAAAATTTTTATACTTTCAAAATTTCTTAAGACGGACCATGGTTTTCTAGATGCACTTGTATTTCTTTATCTTGTGGAATTTTTTGAGCTAAAAAGTAGTTGATTTAATCACTTTTCTTACCATGTGGATTTTATAAAAAACCCTGAAAACAATTTTCTCCTACTAAAACTGAAAGTATACGTTTTGATTCCTTTGGTTTTTGATATTTTCATTGAAATCAAATGTGACGTATTTACTTATTTTAGTAACTTAACTTAACTTTAAGTTATTATATGTAAATAAGCTGCTGAGAACCAGGCCACAAGCCCTATTTTATAACCAGTAAGTACCACAATTTCGGATATATTTCGCAAAATTTTCTAAAATTTTTTGAAATTTTTGCGGAGTTTTGTTAAAATCCCTTTGTGTTGGTACTGATATCACAATATTTCATGGAGATGGAAATATTTTGTGGAAATATTACGAAATATCGGGAAATCATAACAATTTCTATGTTGTTCGACTTTGTATGCTGGATTTCGTGCCAAGATTTCAATTAACCAATATACTTCGCGAAATTTCGCAAAATATATCGATTTTTAGTACCTTGTCTACTGCTCAGTGATAATTAATAGGACATACCGAATAAATTAATCAATTAAATGGGAATTGCCTATTACGAGTTCATAGCGGGTTGACCTGAGAGGGCTTCGCGGGAGTCCGTACAGGTGTCTTTACACGGGGCACTAGTGGGTGCCTTCGAATGTTCAATTGGAAGTGGGGCTGCTGTCAATAGTTCAAGTGCATCAAATGTTGCTTTCAAGAGCCAAGTAGAAGGTACATCATGGCATATTACTTGTGAGCCCACTGTCTAACTGTCATAAGAGGACAAATAGTTAATCACAATGGTGTAGGCTTGAGTTGTAACACTCAATATCAGAGTGAAAACAAAGGCTTTTTAAAACCCTTTGATTTCAATTCCGAAACAAAGCAAGGAGAGGAGGCTTTGGGTTCAGCGTTTTAGCGGATGGAGGGGAAAAAGGATGGCTGCGAGGTGGCTGGCATGGGGCACACGTGCCGGGTGGCGGGTTGGAAGCGGGCAGCTGGAGGTCGAGGCAATGACGGGTCAGAACCGACAGTCGGTCGGTGCATTGTTGGGCGTGTTGCAGCCGGGTTGTAGGTCTGACAGGGGAACGACGAGCCGGAGTATGCTGCGAGCAGCCGACAGGGTTGGGTTTGGTCGCTGGGGATGACCTATTGCCGCTCAGGGTTGGATGGTTGCGAGGTACGCTCCAACACACAGAGAGGGAGATACGGGCGGTGCTTCGCACATTGAAGAAAGGGGGGCGGGGGGGGGGGGGGGGGGGTGGGTGGGTGGGTTTGGGTGTCTCTCACGTAGGGGAAATAGAGGGGAGGAAGGGTGAAGGAGAACCCATCACAGGAATCCTAAAACAGGTACAAAATTCCTTTAATTCTTCGTTGCTTTACATTAGGAGATTAGGTCTCCTTAACTAACCAAACATATATTAATGTAGATAATAAGTATCCCTTATAAATCGGGATTACAATTTATTTGAATTTAAATATCAAATCTTAACCTACCATATCTAGGCCAACTATGATTTGGGATTATCCCTTATTAATGGCATTCGAATCTCCTTGGATGACGCTCCTAGCTGTCGTCAGGGTGGCGACACGATGAAGTCGAGCGGCGTCCTGCATCACTATAAGTGTCCGACAGAGAAGCACCCCATAATTTACGATGTGTGCGTGATGCAGACTTCTACATCGAGCCGAACCCGTGGCCCTTGTACCAACACAGGAGGTGCCATTTAAGCTTGTGGTTGTGATCGGCTAAGCAAAGCCGACCCCAGTTATTTGTGTTTATTTTGTCTTTTTTATTTCCTGCTTTAAGTTTAGTCCCACCTCGTCTGTCGGCTATTTGGGTTAGTCATTGTAAGCCTATATAAAGGCCACCCCTTGTTTCTTTGTAGGCACTGAATAATGGAATAAATTTTTGTTTTTCCTCTACACATGTTAAGAGAAACCAGGGTGAGGTGTGTGAAACCCAAACCCTAGGCGTGTAAAACCCTAGGTCCAGCATAGGTGTGTGAAACCCTAGTTGGCCTTTGAATTTTTTTTCCCTTTTCTTTTCCCCAGCCCACACCACCGCCCATCACCCCTCTCTCTCCCTCTCGCGACTCCCCGACCCCAGGCCCGATCAAACCCCCTCCTTTTCCTATACCCCGAGCCCCAGCCCTCATTTCCCCTACCCCGAGCCCAACACCGACCCCGCCCCCGCCCCCTCTCCCCCTGCTCTACAGCCCCGACCCCGTCCCTCTCCTGTGCGGCAGTCCAACCCGACCCGATCCTCCACCCCTCCCGCCTCCTTGCCTCGCGTCCCCGCCCGCCTCCCCTTTCTCCCTGCGTTACAGCCCGGCTCCGCCTCCCTCCTTCCCGTGACCCCACCGGCCACCCCAACCCTGCACCCGCCACCCTCCCTCCTTTCCCTCCTCTCTGCCAGCCCTAGCCCCTTCCCTCCTCCTCCCTCCCCGCTGCCGACGGCCAACCCCAACCCGACCCCACCAACCCTCCTCCATCCCCCCCTCCCTCCTCTTATCCCCGTCAACCTCGCAGCCCCTAGTTCTCCTCCAATACAAGCATGCCCCCATGGCAGATCCGGACGTCGACCACGGTTTGATCCAGATAGAAGACGACTACATCGACATCCAGAAGCACCCGTGCATCCGACGTTGCCGCCTTCCTCCTGCTTGCACCGGTCCCGACCCTGCCCGAGGCTTCTGCACCGCCTCCGCCTCCACCCGAGGCTCCCCTCACCCCTCAGTAGGTACGTTTCTACCTAGTAAGGTACTCTTGACCATTCCATTAATCAAATCTCCGGTTTATTATCTGTGCCGACTGCTGTCCACCATCGTGATGTTGTGCGTCCCCACCTTCCTGTTAAGTTCATTAGCATTTGATATTGCGGGACGGACTCTTGCCTTTTAATTTAAGCATTATTCATTGTAATTCTTAGAACTGAGATCAAACTGCCTGATGCAAATAGTTTCTTTTAAAACCCATTATTCCATGCTGATGGTTTGAATAATATTTCCTACCTCAAGCTTTTAATTTATAGTGACACACTGCTAGTACAATTAAACTACTAATTTCCTGTCCACCAGCATCGTATTGCATCAGTGCATTTATGTTAGTAAGGGTGGCATAGCACGAAACGTAAAAAGATTGGCACGCCCACACATAGAAAAGGCATGAGATTACCCTAGCAAAACTAAAGATATTAAAATAGAGATACTGCAATGCATGCAATTAATTGCTTGAGAATAGATAAAAGAACAGATAAACGTCTACTATCGACGAAGGAGCATGTATAATTATGGTGAGGAGTACGAGTTGGAGGAGCTAGAGGATACCAATGATACCAATGGTGAGGAGTACGAGTTGGAGGGCTCAAACGGACTGGCTTTTTAAAAAAAAATTATTTTAATTATTATTTTGATATTATATATAATACTGTCAACCAGTCCGTTTGAGCCCGTCTAGCCTACTTATACCAGGCCGCCTAGATTATTTGTATGAATCTGCAGAAAATATTACAAAATTGTTAATATTGTCAACCAGCCCGCCCAGACCGCCTTGACGGTTGCCTTCCCCCGGCTAGCTCCCGCCTGGGAGCTTGGCCGCTTTTCTGCAGCGCCTAGCGGCTAGGTTGGGCATGGGGGGCTGCCTAGCACCTAAGCGCTGTCTAGGCTGCTTTTTAGAACAGAGGCCACCCATGGATTTATAGTTGCATAGCTCGCAACAGTGTAGTCAAGGCTTCGCCTAGGCCATCGCCTAGGCGTTTTGGACCCCTGACCGCCTAGGCCATGGTTAGGCGGGCGGTGGAGTCTAGGTGGCCCGCCTAGGCCCCTAGTTTTGTAATTGTTTTTTTTTTTAAAATAGTCGGGTTCAAATTGAGTTTTCTTAAATGCCGTTTGGTTTTATAGGTCCATGTTGCTTTATCGATGGCCAACACCATGCATCATTAATGGGAAAAAAAAATATTGTGTCCATGTTCTTAGGGTTTGAAGAGGAAAAAGTCGAAAGACATATAAGGATTATTCATATAAGAGTGGCGATGATGTAGATGATTAGGTGATTTAATTGTTATTTTTTTTTAGATACGTGGTTGTGAAATATTCCAAAAATAATAGATTATCTAATATGGTTATACTTATGCTTATGTTATTTGTTTGAATTTATGGCTATGATAGGGTTATGTTGCTCTTGCTGATATGTGATTAATATTTGCAACTTATAATCATTGTGGTTGACGCGTGATTCCTATTTGTTGCAATAATAATGGTTTTGTAGTTTACCATACGCTCTGGATCATATCCATTATCAAATAGTATTATTTCGACCATATCTATATTTAGAAATTAAATTTTATTATGCATAAAATCACAAATTACTTATGTATATATATGACTTATATTTATTTAATATATTTAATTTTTAGCTTCGCCTAGGCGTCGCCTCTCCTAGGCAGACCAAATCGCCTAGGCATCGCCTTAACGCCTTAACTACACTGGCTCGCAGACAACTATATTCTTTTGCGTCAGACTTTTATCGTGGTCGATTTTCCACCTGGTATATTTGGAATTGAGTGGGCTTCAAAGGCTCAACATTAGCAGATGATCCATTACCCGTGATGGAAGTTTGGAAGTGGTTAGAGGAGAAGTTGGATGGTGTTGAGGTGAAGAATTGTTGAAGTGGAGGCCTATAAGTCGGCTTAAGAGGCAAAAGGGCTCTTAGGTCTGTACAACTGTACAAGTACTTGTGCGAACAAACAACTCAAATTGTTCGAATTTTTACCGTTAGATTTATCCATATGTGGCCGCACAAGTACCTATAGGGCCACTCAACTCCATCGATCCGAAATTAGACCGTTGGCTTTATGCGGCTACACAAGTCATGTGCGGCCATTTGTGGTTCCTCACATGTGCGGAGTCAACATAATGGTTTCTACGAGGGATTTTTGCATGGCTTTTTACATGTGTGGTCGCATATACGCATATGCGACCGCAAATGATGACAACAATGGGAGACACCCATATTTATTCGGTTGTAATATAGTTCTTCAACAGATCTTTTCTCTGCATGGGTTCTGTATTATGTAGTTGGACTATGACCTTGATTCCACAAATCTTTTGAAGGTATATTTCGTTACTTGATGGTAAGTGGTATATGTGACTCTTCGAATTTAAGTATGTGAATATAATATATTGTGCTTGTTTCTCCCAAAACAGGATGAACTAATTGTTGGACCTCAACTCATCACATTCGTGCCAAGTAGAGTCGACTTGAAAACTCGTCAGAGTAGTTATGCCTAAAACTAAAAAATATAATATAGTTTTAATATTATTATTTATAATAATAACTTTTAATTAACATTGATAAAAATGTACCCAAAATGACATTTCATACCCCCCCCCCCCTATGAATATGATCTATAAGAAGCAAATAAAACTATAAAGAAATTGTAAAAATAATCAAATTGAATTGGGAGACACGATCTTCTTATCTCATCTTCTTCTTCTTCTTCCTCCTTTCATTCTTATTCTCTTCTTTGTCAGTCGGGGGAGGGAGATCAGCAGAGGTGAACTCTCATTTCCTAGAGCATACAGGAGATTAAATCAAAGCTCGAATTTCATGTTTAGTTACAAAGGGATTTATGAGTTAAAATTTAGTTTTGCCCTTCAAGAAACTACAATTTTGCATGAATAAGTGGGAAGTCACAACTCGATCCGACTCATGTGACTCGAACAACTCGATCAAACTTGGTCGAGTTGCCCGAGTTACTCTGCGAGTTGTTGCCTGATTGAATTTCTCACCGAGTTGACGAGAAATTCAATTGAGTTGATTCAGCTTGGCTGGGTTTTGAGTCGACTCGGCTAGTTTTAAAACACTGGTTTCTGTCACAAGATCAAATCTTTGCCCCTTCTTGATTCTGTCACCATAATTGGTCGAAATGAAGTTTATTAGTTCATGAAGTGGCAGTCATGTTTAGTTTGTTATGTATTTTATTTACTTTTGCTATTTTAGACTGATCTAGTTTATGATGTATTCAACTTAGGTAAGGAGAGGTGCTGACAGAGCAGAGATATACAGTCTGGTTTTCTCTGCTTACATGCAGTGGTTAGCTGCCTCAAGCGACAAGGGAACAATCCATGTATTCAGTCTCAAAGTTAATTTGGGATTGGCAGGAAATGATAGGCCTTGTCCTGCACCAGACCCTAACATTCCAACTGTGACTTCATCCCTCTCTTTCATCAGGGGTAAAACGTTGTTAACTTTTCCGAGCACAACTTATTTACTTCACTCTGGGAAATGGTGGTTCCTTTGAATTTTTATTTTCTGCTCCTCTTAGCTTCTGATGTATAGAAAGTTGGAAACAATCATATGATGTGCACAGTGCCTATAGTTGTTTGTTTAATGAGTGGTGATTTTTTAGCCATTGACTT
This sequence comes from Chamaelirium japonicum, assembly GCA_947650365.1. Classification (NCBI taxonomy): domain Eukaryota; kingdom Viridiplantae; phylum Streptophyta; class Magnoliopsida; order Liliales; family Melanthiaceae; genus Chamaelirium; species Chamaelirium japonicum. Next base: position 54,911 of record CANTAL010000478.1, on the reverse strand, counting down.
AAACTGCCCCATATAGTATCACGACAGTTTTTGGTATGCCCTAGCTGACTCAGCTATAACCCAACCCCCAACCAGAAAAATATGAAAAAAAAAACCCCGAAAAGCAAACATTTTAATCTTCCAACTAATTATCGATTTCAAAAACTGTTTACTTCATAGCCTATAACAGCTGAGATACCTACTCACCTGTTGGCAACCCACTTGGAGCTGTTTGGGCTTTAGCAAGTGTTCTTTATGCTGGAGCAGAAACGGGCTGCTAGTGGTGTGCTCGGCTTGTGGGTGATTAACATTTGTGTGAATTTGTGGTTGGGATGGGGGGACCAAATTGTTACATCAATCGGAAGACTAACAAAGCCTTGACCATCAATATTGGTGGCTACACAGTGCCATCTTTAATTAAGTAGGCTCCTAAAATGATTCGGCAAATTTTTAATGGCCATTGTCAACTTTGTGGGCGGGGAGGGAGAAGGGGGAGTGGCGCGAGAAATAACAAAAAACACAAAAACAAAAAATACACATACTTTAGTATTTCCTTGGCTTACTCCGATCATTTCTATTTTCTATCCAAGGCCAATTATGTTGTTAAGTAAAGCATCTTTAGATAATCGGCACCACCTCCAACCATTATGTGTTAGGCTTATACTTAAACCCTACTCCTTAAAATAAAGTTGTGCATCTCTCCCCATAGGTACGACCTCTAGTTATTTTTTATACGAACTTATGTATTCAAAACCTTCTTGACGCGGGACACTCGTGGAAAGTCTATTCTACCATGCTAAACATGATTTAAGTGAGCAGAACTCAATCAAAAAGTTTAGAGTTTATAAGCTCTAATGACTCACATCAAGCACTATTTAGTATGCTGAATAAACGCTAATTTTTTGGGAGTTGAGGAACTCTCGGGGGGACCAGGGCAGTCTGACTTACAAACCGGAAGTCAAACGACCTCACAATTAGTGTGGCTCAAGTCAAATAAGAGATTGGACTCAAGTTCGTGTATTGTTAAAGATCTTATTCAAGCCAGCAATGATTAATTATCAGCTAAAATTGAGATCTAATTATTATGTTGGACTAGGATTATCAATGAAAAGGCTCAAAGTTTAATAAGACGATTTCAGATCGATCAAACCCGAAAGTGTGGATGCTGTTAAGAGTGTTGGATGGCGATCGAGACATAAAGCGGATGAGTGATGCTTTGATCCATGAAGGCGGATGAAACAATGAGGCAGAGGGTGCGAATGGCCAGCTAGGGCGGACGAGGGTTGCGGGTGGCTGTTTACGTGCAGATAGGTCACAATGGCATGGGGGGGGGGGGGGGGGGGTGAGAGAGGTTGCTCGTATTCGTCGGCCTCGGACTAGTCGTGCAACTGGTCAAGGTGATTGGCCTTGGGGTTGGCTGCCGTGGCCAGCTGTAGTTGGGTACACAAAATGAGAGAGAGAAAAAGGGGTGCGAGTGTAATGATAATTGTGATGCTGTTGCCGGTGGTGCTTATGAAGAAAGCGACGAAGACGATGATCTTAAACACAATCACAAGCAGGAACAATAACAAAAATTTTGGCTTTCGTCGCGGTCTCTCCCCATTGGTTTCTTGCAAGAAACCCTAAAGCATGCTCTCTTTCTTTTCATTAATCATAGCATAATAATAAACAACCGAACCCAAGAAGATGGGATATGGCTTGATGGTTATGGTATAACATAATGATAAACGACGGCTACAAAGAATATAACTAGTTGTCCCAAAATCTTATTAGATAATGGGCTATCAAACTAAAAAGGCCCATTATAAGTTGGGCTTACATAATGTAAAAATTAGCTTAATAATAAATATGAAAACAAAATAATAAAAGGCTAAAATAAAGCAATAAATAAAGGGCCTAGTACGGGATGATCCAAAGTCTAAAGTTCATCTCTAAGCCATAACCCAAGTGTGTGGGCTACCCTCCTCGAGTAAACACGCATCGTGGCCGGTTGGACCGGGTCTGTGTTACCACGTCTCCTTTAATGGTTCAAATTAGGCTTCCTGTGATTGCAACTTAGGTTTCATTTGATATATTGAATTTCATTATTCCTCAGCATATCTTTCCTAGTTTCACCACACTTTTTCATACGTATCAAATTGGAAAATAGTCCAAACCTATCTATATGGTCCAAGAAACCTAGATCGAGCATGTGCATCCAAGTCAGATTAGGATAAAAGTTTGCACAAGAGCCTAATTTTTTGCTGCTCCAACCTTTTGGATCCATAATGCAACTGATTTTTCCTCATTGTTGGGGGCCATTTTAGGTTGGACGAGGTAGATTTATTTATATTCAGTGAAGATAGGACACACCATCACGAATAGAAGGGTTACCCGGCAAACCAAGCTTTTGCTAGAAAGAAACCACTTAAGTCGGTGCAGCTTCCAACCTAAAGCTGGCGACATAGCAGCTTAGTCTTAGTTTCTTGTCTCGTTATACAAATCACCGAGTGAAACCCAAGGTTTGAGGGTTCGCACATAGGCAAAACTTATTACCCGGAACAATTCAGATTCTGCCCAACTGAACTGCACCTATGTCCCAAAATCGAAGCCAATTCAGGTCAACTTTGCCATTCCGATCTAGTTTGGCCGAAACATGATCCTTCTTGGGACCAGTTCTAACTTGACCAACAAGAAAATATGCATGCACATTCTGGACGACAACGACCCGACATTGGTTCTGATCTGAGCTTTATCCACCATGGGTGATATAATGTACCATTTCTGTATTAGCACGCGCACTGGATGATCATAACAGTTATTACCACATGGTCATAGTTATATCACATCATTACTCTACTTGCTTTTTAAAAAGATAATATGTGCATTTTTCTCCCTCCATGTAACATAGAACATCTTAATATATATTTTTTTAAATTCCACAATTCTGATACAACCATTTTCTTTTTCATTTCCCTATTTATAGGTTTTCCTTCTAATCTTTAAATATTTGTATAGATTTTAGATAGTTTCAAACAAAAAAGGGGCAAACCTGAATCCGAAATGGCATGCTGAAATGATTTGTTTTCGTTTTGGGATAAACCCAGACCCGAAGTTCATATCTTGAACCTCTAATAAAACCTGGAAAATGTTTGTTTGCTAAATTCGTTCCCTTTTTACTTGTAGGTGTATTGCCAAAGTATTTCAATTCAGAATGGTCAGTAGCTCAGTTCCGATTGCGTGAAGGATCTCGCTCCATTGTTGGTTTTGGACATAAAAAAAACACTATCATAGTTCTGGGGATGGATGGAAGGTATGCAAGAGTCACGAATATGAATTTCAAAATTCTTTTTTTCTTTTGTTGAAACTTCTGTTACAATATCTAAAGGCTTTGCTTTTCAAAGGCACCCTTGTTCCCATCTGGGTGTATCATATTTAGCTCGTCTCGGCAGAAAGAATATTGCATTCTGGTTAATATATAGGGTAAATTACACTTCGCCCCCTGAAGTTTAGCCCAAAATCGTTTAATCTCCTATAGTTAATAAACTGCATTTTGCCCCGTTCAATACTATTTTGATTAGATAGAAATTACCAAAAGAGGAAATTTAGTAGTTGACAAAATGGGGTATTGTGCTAACATTAAAAACTATAGGTAACGATTTGGAATAAAAAAAAAAAAACTTCAATGGGTTAAGTGATTTTGGGCTAAACTACAGGGGGTAAAGTATAATTTATCCTAATTAATAATCGGACCATGCTGATCCATTTGTTGAATGAGTCTCTAACCTCATTTATGCATCGGATATCCTAATTATTTTGACAGAATATCTGATGATTATGGGATTGCCTAAGACCATTCTCTCTCCTCTCTTCGATTTTCTGTCTCCTCTCACCACACTGTCACCTATTCATGAATTCAGTATCTAAGGTCATGTTTGGATTGGATTCTGATTCTGAGATTCTAGGAGCCTAGAATCCCAAAATCCCAAAAAAAGGGCTCTGGAGCCCGGAGCCTCGACTTTGGGCTCCAAAAAAATGGCTCTCAAAAGTACATTTTGGGTTCTCCTCAGAAACATTTTTTGGGATCAGGTTATATCCAAACAGGCTCTTTGTCTTTTTAGGGATTCCGGGCTTCCAGAATTCTAGAATCCTGGAATCGGAGCATATCCAAACAGGCAATGTCCCAGGATGTGATCTTTGTTTTTGCATTCCCGAGCATCAAAACCGCTCCCTAATAGAGGCGAAGAGGTGATTTATGTGAGTGATCTGTTCTTTAAGCTGTGCTAGAGTAGCCAACCTTGGTTGGTATCATCAACACAGACTCGAGATGATCTCTGAACTTGATGCTATCTGATTATTTGAGCTTTTGGGCTCCATCCGGGTGGTGTTGGATTCTGGGTGGCATTGGAGCATACGATCACTTCTGTTTTTTTTCATCTGTCTGGTGAATTGGTGGTCATGTGTTTTATGTAGTGAACTTAACCTCCTATTGATCTGATCTGCAGCTTTTACCGCTGTGAATATGATCCTGTGGCTGGTGGAGCGATGAAGCAGCAGGAATGCTACAATTTCTTGAAATTCGAGAAAGCTTCCTAGCGCATGTGTGGTTGCATCTCGACGGTCAAGTCCGCTTCTTCTCTCGCTGGAGGGCACATTTTCCATCCTGGGGCTTTCTCTCTCTTCGTGGTGGCAAGCCTCCCGTTCTCTCTGCCTTGGTGGCAAGTCTCTCTCTCTCTCTCTCTCTCTCTCTCTCTCTCTCTCTCTCTCTCTCTCTCTCTCTCTCTCTCTCTGTGTGTGTGTGTGTGTGTGTGTGGTGAGTTTATCTAGCGTCCTGTGCAGCTAATTACCTCATGGTAGGTTTCGAACCCTGGTCTACCTGGTGCCCATGCACTTGCAGGCAATCCAGTACCGAAGGTTCTTCCAAGAAAACAAAAAAAAAAAAAAAAAAAAGGAAAAAGGAAATGGGGGGAAGCTTCCTAGTAATTTTGATTAGATTATACTTGTTTATTTTTAACTTTATAAATTACAAATATTAAGTGTTTAGATCTTGGAAATATTAACATTTCCCTTGTTATAATCCTTACTGTGAATCCCAATTGATAAATCCATTGTATATTTCCTAAATGTACACATGTCACAATCTCTTAGTTTTTTTTAGGCCTATTTTACTGGGAGAATGCAACTTCATCATCGAGTATGAACATCGATAAGGAACATCTTGACATGGCACTGGAGCATCGCCGAGGCTGCCAGAGATTTCTACTGTGGATCCCTACGCGCCCACGCCCTGCCAGAACCAAGCTTACCTCAACGCCTCCATGTGGTCTCCCGACGGAACGCGGAATATGACTGCATGGCGGTCCTTGCCAAGTAAGAAGGAACCTCTTCACCCTTCTCGTGGGACATCATCACTCAGTTCGATGGGAGTCAAGATCTGGTGGAGCACATTTCTGCGTACTGGATGAAGCTAATGCCACTCGAAGATGACAACATACTCTACTGGAATGTTTGGGGTCAGCTTTCAGTGCAAACGCAAGAAGCCAAAGCAGCTCACCTCCCTCTTTGTTGTAACTCAGGGTCACCATGCTCGACTTGGATGGCCGAGAGAAGTTTTGTCGCTCATGCCTTCAAGCAAGGAATGGAGACCGGAATCCCCCTGCGGTCATCCCTCGTGAGGAAGCAACCCCACTACTTGGAAGAGTTGTCGGACCGAGTGGGGGACAAATCGAGGTGGAAGACAAGACGAGGTGGCGGAGAAAGCAGTGACCCAACGACCCTTCCCACTTTAGCCCAGATTGGGGTGAACCATGCACCAAAAAATCTCTGTGTCCCTCTGTGATTGCTTTCTCTTTATTTCTGTGTGATTATCTTATGGGGATCGATCTGAACGACCGGCTTCTTCCGCAACACCGATATCCACGACTCGATTGGTTATCTTCCAACAAGTGTCGAAAAAAAAAAAAAAATCCCAATTCAAGATACTAATCTCTAAACTCGCTTGTGGTTCATGGACCTCAGATAGACGGAATGAAACTAGGCTATATAAATATAACTAGGGGTGCAACCTGGGTCCGGTAAAACCAAAAACCGGCCCAACCCAATCTAAATGGATCAGGTTGGTTCGGGTATTTTGACTAAATAGGTTAGTTCGGTTCTACGTTTTGTGGACCTGACTAAATATGGGTCGGTCTCAGGTTGGGGCCCGGATAAACCTGACCCATCCCTAGGACCAAACTCATATATATTAGTCCCGATATATCTGTCACAGCTTTGACTTTTGGGCTACATAACATTAGCACCTGAGTAAACGTTAGTTGTTTTCTAGCGATGAACTAACTACCAAGATAACTTAATGGGTGGCTAAATTCTAAAGCCCAACCTAATATTTTCTTAAACCATCCCGAACCAACCTGACCTTAGTGTGGGTTGGGTTGGTCAATACCCAAGTCGAGTTGGTTCTGATTTCAATAAGGTTGATCTGGACTAGTTCGGTTCAGTTCTAGGTTGGCCCAAACCCGAACCATCCCGACCCGTGTTGCACCCCTAAATATAAAACTAGTTCTTGCAGATCCATCACTGGGCTTGATAAAAACGTGGGGTTTTAACCAGACTAGAGGCATCAAGCTAGCCTGTGGGTTGTAATGAGCATGTAGGATTGGCGAAACGCCATTGCTTCCGGGCATCCATTACTTCAAGCGAACACCCCCTCTGTTGTTACTAAACGGTGGAAGGATGTTGCTGTTATTTTGACGTAAGTGGTCGCGGAAGTTGTCAAAGTGGCGAAACTCGAGCACTTCGGCCGTTTGTTTCGATGTAAGTGACTGCGGAAGTCGGGAGTGGGACTTCCAATCAACTCTCAAAAGCTCATTTTACAACTGCTTGACTTCGGAGCTTTTTGGTCCGAAGTGGGACATCCTCCATCCGAAAGTGGGATTTTATATGTCCAATCATCACTGCATAGCACTTTTTACACTTTTTTCACTTCCTTAACAACACTTTTTCTAAAATATTATACCACGTCATCACTGCATAATATTTTCTACATTCCTGTCACTTTCCTGCATAACACTTTCGTCAAAAAAAACACTGGAAGTGGGGTTTTAACCAGAGTGGGGGACATCATGGTAGCCTGTGGGTTGTAGTGAGTCATGCAGCATCGGCAAAACGCCATTGCTTTCGGGCATCCATTACTTCAAACGAACACCCCCTCTGTTGTTACTAAACGGTGGAAGGATGTTGGTGTTATTTCGGCGTAAGTGGCCGAACTCGAGCACTTCGGTCATTTGCTTCGATGTAAGTGACTGCGGAAGTCGAAAGTGGGACTTCCAGTCAACTCTCAAAGGCTCCTTTTTCAACTGCTTGACTTCGGAGCTTTTTGGTCCGAAGGGGGACTTATTCCATCCGACAGTAGGATTTTATATGTCAAATCATCACTACATAGCAATTTTTACACTTTTTTCACTTCTCTCACAGCACTTTTGCTAAAATTTTATACCACGTCATCCTTGCATAATATTTTCTACATTTCTGCCACTTTCTTGCATAGCACTTTCGTCAAAACGAACATTGGAAGCGGGGTTTTAACCATAGTGGGGGACATCAGGCTAGCTTGTGGGTTGTAGTGAGTCATGCTCGACCGACGAAACGCCATTGCTTTCGGGCATCTATTACTTCAAGCGAACACCCCCTTGGTTGTTACTAAACAATGGAAGGATGTTGGTGTTATTTCGGAGTAAGTGGTCGCGTAAGTTGTCAAAGTGGCGAAACTTGAGCACTTCGGTTGTTTGTTTCAATGTAACTGACTGCGGAAGTCGGAAGTGGGACTTCGAGTCAACCCTCAAAGGCTCCATTTTTAACTGCTTGACTTCGGAGCCTTTTGGTCCGAAGTGGGACTTCCACCATCAGAAAGTGGGATTTTATATGTCACATCATCACTACATAGCAATTTTTATAATTTTTTTACTTACCTCACAACACTTTTGCTAAAATTTTATACCACATCATCCCTGCATAATATTTTCTACATTCCTGCCACTTTCTTGCATAACACTTTCGTCAAAACGAACACTGGAAGTGGGGTTTTAACCAGAGTGGGGGACATCAAGCTAGCCTGTAGGTTCTAGTGAGTCATGCAGGACCGGCGAAACGCCATTGCTTTCGGGCGTCCATTACTTCAAACGAACACCTCCTCTTTTGTTACTAAACGGTGGAAGGATGTAGGTGTTATTTCGGTGTAAGTAATCTCGGTAGTTGTCAAAGTGGCGAAACTCGAGCACTTCGGTCGTTTGTTTCGATGTAAGTGACTGCGGAAGTCGAAAGTGGGACTTCCAGTCAACCCTCAAAGGCTCCTTTTTCAATTGCTTGACTTCGGAGCTTTTTGGTCCGAAGTGAGACTTCCTCCAACTGAAAGTTGGATTTTATATGTCACATCATCACTACATAGCAATTTTTACACTTTTTTTACTTCTCTCACAACACTTTTGCTAAAATTTTATACCACGTCATCCCTGCATAATACTTTCTACATTCCTGCCACTTTTCTGCATAATACTTTTGTCAAAACGATCACTGGAATCGGGGTTTTAACCAGAGTGGGGAACATCAGGCTAGTCTGTGAGTTGTAGTGAGTCATGCAGCACCGGTGAAACGCCATTGCTTCCGGGAATCCATTACTTCAAGCGAACACCCCCTCTGTTGTTACTAAACAGTGGAAGGATGTTGGTGTTATTTCGGCGCAAGGGGCTGCGGAAGTTGTCAAAGTGGCAAAACTTGAGTACTTCGGTCATTTGTTTCGATGTAATTGACTGCGGAAGTCGAAAATGGGACTTCCAGTCAACTCTCAAAGTCTCCTTTTTCAACTGCTTGACTTCAGAGCTTTTTGGTCCGAAGTGAGACTTCCTCCATCTAAAAGTGGGATTTTATATGTCACATCATCACTACATAGCAATTTTACATTTTTTTCACTTCTCTCACAACACTTTTGCTAAAATTTTATACCACGTCATCTTTGCATAATATTTTCTACATTCATGTCACTTTCCTACATAACACTTTCGTCAAAACGAACACTAGAAGCAGGGTTTTAACCATAGTGGGGGACATCAGGCTAGCCTGTGGGTTGTAGTGAGTCATGCAGGACCGGCAAAACGCCATTGCTTTGGAGCATCCATTACTTCAAGTTAACACCCCCTTTATTGTTACTAAACGATGGAAGGATGTAGGTGTTATTTCAGCGTAAGTGGCCGCGGAAGTTGTCAAAGTGGCGAAGCTCGAGCACTTCGGTCGTTTGTTTCGATGTAACTGACTGCGGAAGTCGGAAGTGGGACTTCGAGTCAACCCTCAAATGCTCCTTTTTTAATTGCTTGACTTTGAAGCTTTTTGGTCCAAAGTGGTACTTCCTCCATCCGAAAGTGAGATTTTATGTCATATCATCACTACATTCCAATTTTTACAATTTTTTCACTTCCCTCACAACCCTTTTACTAAAATTTTATACCACGTCATCCCTGCATAATATTTTCTAAATTCCTGTCACTTTCCTGCATAACACTTTCGTCAAAACAAACACTGGAAGTGGTGTTTTAACCAGAGTGGGGGACATCAAGCTAGCCTGTGGGTTATAGTGAGTCATGCAGGATCGACGAAACGCCAGTGCTTCCGGGCATCCATTACTTCAAGCGAACACCCCCTCTGTTGTTACTAAACGGAGGAAGGATGTTGGTGTTATTTCGGTGTAAGTGGCCGCGGAAGTTGTCAAAGTGGCTGTTTACGTGCAGATAGGTCACAATGGCATGGGGTGGGTGGGTGAGAGAGGTTGCTCGTATTCGTCGGCCTCGGACTAGTCGTGCAACTGGTCAAGGTGATTGGCCTTGGGGTTGACTGCCGTGGCCAGCTGTAGTTGGGTACACAAAACGAGAGAGAGAAAAAGGGGTGCGAGTGTAATGATAATTGTGATGTTGTTGCCGGTGGTGCTTATGAAGAAAGCGACGAAGACGATGATCTTAAACACAATCACAAGCAGGAACAATAACAAAAATTTTGGCTTTCGTCGCGGTCTCTCCCCATTGGTTTCTTGCAAGAAACCCTAGAGCATGCTCTCTTTCTTTTCATTAATCATAGCATAATAATAAACAACCGAACCCAAGAAGATGGGATATGGCTTGATGGTTATGGTATAACATAATGATAAACGACGGCTACAAAGAATATAACTAGTTGTCCCAAAATCTTATTAGATAATGGGCTATCAAACTAAAAAGGCCCATTATAAGTTGGGCTTACATAATGTAAAAATTAGCTTAATAATAAATATGAAAACAAAATAATTAAAGGCTAAAATAAAGCAATAAATAAAGGGCCTAGTACGGGATGATCCAAAGTCTAAAGTTCATCTCTAAGCCATAACCCAAGTGTGTGGGCTACCCTCCTCGAGTAAACACGCATCGTGGCCGGTTGGACCGGGTCTGTGTTCCCACTTCTCCTTTAATGGTTCAAATTAGGCTTCCTGTGATTGCAACTTAGGTTTCATTTGATATATTGAATTTCATTATTCCTCAGCATATCTTTCCTAGTTTCACCCCACTTTTTCATACGTATTTAATTGGAAAATAGTCCAAACCTATCTTTATGGTCCAAGAAACCTAGATCGAGCATGTGCATCCAAGTCAGATTAGGATAAAAGTTTGCACAAGAGCCTAATTTTTTGCTGCTCCAACCTTTTGGATCCATAATGCAACTGATTTTTCCTCATTGTTGGGGGCCATTTTAGGTTGGACGAGGTAGATTTATTTATATTCAGTGAAGATAGGACACACCATCACGAATAGAAGGGTTACCCGGCAAACCAAGCCTTTGCTAGAAAGAAACCACTTAAGTCGGTGCAGCTTCCAACCTAAAGCTGGCGACATAGCAGCTTAGTCTTAGTTTTTTGTCTCGTTATACAAATCACCGAGTGAAACCCAAGGTTTGAGGGTTCGCACATAGGCAAAACTTATTACCCGGAACAATTCAGATTCTGCCCAACTGAACTGCACCTATGTCCCAAAATCGAAGCCAATTCAGGTCAACTTTGCCATTCAGATCTAGTTTGGCCGAAACATGATCCTTCTTGGGACCAGTTCTAACTTGACCAACAAGAAAATATGCATGCACATTCTGGACGACAACGACCCGACATTGGTTCTGATCTGAGCTTTATCCACCATGGGTGATATAATGTACCATTTCTGTATTAGCACGCGCACTGGATGATCATAACAGTTATTACCACATGGTCATAGTTATATCACATCATTACTCTACTTGCTTTTTAAAAAGATAATATGTGCATTTTTCTCCCTCCATGTAACATAGAACATCTTAATATATATATTTTTAAATTCTACAATTCTGATACAACCATTTTCTTTTTCATTTCCCTATTTATAGTTTTTCCTTCTAATCTTTAAATATTTGTATAGATTTTAGATAGTTTCAAACAAAAAAGGGGCAAACCTGAATCCGAAATGGCATGCTGAAATGATTTGTTTTCGTTTTGGGATAAACCCAGACCCGAAGTTCATATCTTGAACCTCTACTAAAACCTGGAAAATGTTTGTTCGCTAAATTCGTTCCCTTTTTACTTGTAGGTGTATTGCCAAAGTATTTCAATTCAGAATGGTCAGTAGCTCAGTTCCGATTGCGTGAAGGATCTCGCTCCATTGTTGGTTTTGGACATAAAAAGAACACTATCATAGTTCTGGGAATGGATGGAAGGTATGCAAACGTTACGAATATGAATTTCAAAACTCTTTTTTTCTTTTGTTGAAACTTGAAACTTCTGTTGCAATATCTAAAGGCTTTGCTTTTCAAAGGCACCCTTGTTGCCATCTGGGTGTATCATATTTAGCTCGTCTCGGCAGAAAGAATATTGCATTCTGGTTAATATATAAGGTAAAATACAATTTGCCCCCTGAAGTTTAGCCCAAAATCGTTTAATCCTCCTATAGTTAATAAACTGCATTTTGCCCCCTTCAATACTATTTTGATTAGATAGAAATTACTAAAAGAGGAAATTTAGTTGTTGACAAAATGGGGTATTGTGCTAACATTAAAAAATATAGGTAACGATTTGGAATAAAAAAAAAAAACTTCAAGGGGTTAAGTGATTTTGGGCTAAACTACAGGGGGTAAAGTGTAATTTATCCTAATAAATAATCGGACCATGCTGATCCATTTGTTGAATGAGTCTCTAACCTCATTTATGCATCGGATATCCTAATTATTTTGACAGAATATCTGATGATCATGAATTCAGCATCTATTGTCCCAGGATGCGATCTTTTTATTTGCATTCCCGAGCATCAAAACCGCTCCCTTAATAGAGGCGAAGAGGTGTTTTATGTGAGTGATCTGTTCTTTAAGCTGTGCTAGAGTAGCCAACCTTGGTTGGTATCATCAACACAGACTCGAGATGATCTCCGAACTCGATGCTATCTGATTATTTTGAGCTTTTAGGCTCCATCCGGGTGGTGTTGGATTCTGGGTGGTGTTGGAGCATACGATCACTTCTGTTTTTTTTCATCTGTCTGGTGAATTGGTGGTCATGTGTTTTATATAGTGAACTTAACCTCCTATTGATCTGATCTGCAGCTTTTACCGCTGTGAATATGATCCGGTGGCTGGTGGAGAGATGAAGCAACAGGAATGCTACAATTTCTTGAAATTCGAGGAAGCTTCCTAGCGCATGTGTGCTTGCATCTCGACGGTCAAGTCCGCTTCTTCTCTCGCTGGAGGGCACATTTTCCATCCTGAGGCTTTCTCTCTCTTCGCGGTGGCAAGCCTCCCGTTCTCTCTGCCTTGGTGGCAAGTCTCTCTCTCTCTCTCTCTCTTGGTGGTGAGTTTATCTAGCGTCCTGTGCAGCTAATTACCTCATGGTAGGTTTCGAACCCTGGTCTACCTTGTGCCCATAAACTTGCAGGCAATCCAGTACAGAAGGTTCTTCCAAGAAACCAAAAAAAAAAAAAAAAAAAGGAAAAAGGAAAGGGGGGGAAGCTTCCTAGTAATTTTGATTAGATTATACTTGTTTATTTTTAACTTTATAAATTACAAATACTAAGTGTTTGTATCTTGGAAATATTAACATTTCCCTTGTTATAATCCTTACTGTGAATCCCAATTGATAAATCCATTGTATATTTCCTAAATGTACACATGTCACAATCTCTTAGTTTTTTTGAGGCCTATTTTACTGAGAGAATGCAACTTCATCATCGAGTATGAACATCGATAAGGAACATCTTGACATGGCACTGGAGCATCGCCGAGGCTGCCAGAGATTTCTGCTGTGGATCCCTACGCGCCCACGCCTTGCCAGAACCAAGCTTACCTCAACGCCTCCATGTGGTCTCCCGACGGAACGCGGAATATGACCGCATGGCGGTCCTTGCCAAGTAAGAAGGAACCTCTTCACCCTTCTCGTGGGACATCATCACTCAGTTCGATGGGAGTCAAGATCTGGTGGAGCACATTTTTGCGTACTGGATGAAGCTAATGCCACTCGAAGATGACAACATACTCTACTGGAATGTTTGGGGTCAGCTTTCAGTGCAAACGCAAGAAGCCAAAGCAGCTCACCTCCCTCTTTGTTGTAACTCAGGGTCACCATGCTCGACTTGGATGGCCAAGAGAAGTTTTGTCGCTCATGCCTTCAAGCAAGGAATGGAGACCGGAATCCCCCTGCGGTCATCCCTCGTGAGGAAGCAACCCCACTACTTGGAAGAGTTGTCGGACCGAGTGGGGGACAAATCGAGGTGGAAGACAAGACGAGGTGGCGGAGAAAGCGGTGACCCAACGACCCTTCCCACTTTAGCCCAGATTGGGGTGAACCATGCACCAAAAAATCTGTGTCCCTCTGTGATTGATTTCTCTTTATTTCTGTGTAATTATCTTATGGGGATCGATCTGAACGACCGGCTTCTTCCGCAACACCGATATCCACGACTCGATTGGTTATCTTCCAACAAGTGTCGAAAAAAAAAAAAAAATCCCAATTCAAGATACTAATCTCTAAACTCGCTTGTGGTTCATGGACCTCAGATAGACGGAATGAAACTAAGCTATATAAATATAACTAGGGGTGCAACCTGGGTCTGGTAAAACCAAAAACCGACCCAACCCAATCTAAATGGATCAGGTTGGTTCGGGTATTTTGACTAAATAGGTTAGTTCGGTTCTAAGTTTTGTGGACCTGACTAAATATGGGTCGGTCTCAGGTTGGGGCCCGGATAAACCTGACCCATCCCTAGGACCAAACTCATATATATTAGTCCCGATATATCTGGCACAGCTTTGACTTTTGGGCTACATAACATTAGCACCTGAGTAAACGTTAGTTGTTTTCTAGCGATGAACTAACTACCAAGATAACTTAATGGGTGGCTAAATTCTAAAGCCCAACCTAATATTTTCTTAAACCATCCCGAACCAACCTGACCTTAGTGTGGGTTGGGTTGGTCAATACCCAAGTCGAGTTGGTTCTGATTTCAATAAGGTTGATCTGGACTAGTTCGGTTCAGTTCTAGGTTGGCCCAAACCCGAACCATCCCGACCCGTGTTGCACCCCTAAATATAAAACTAGTTCTTGCAGATCCATCACTGGGCTTGATAAAAACGTGGGGTTTTAACCAGACTAGAGGCATCAAGCTAGCCTGTGGGTTGTAATGAGTCATGTAGGATTGGCGAAACGCCATTGCTTCCGGGCATCCATTACTTCAAGCGAACACCCCCTCTATTGTTACTAAACGGTGGAAGGATGTTGCTGTTATTTTGACGTAAGTGGTCGCGGAAGTTGTCAAAGTGGCGAAACTCGAGCACTTCGGCCGTTTGTTTCGATGTAAGTGACTGCGGAAGTCGGGAGTGGGACTTCCAATCAACTCTCAAAAGCTCCTTTTACAACTGCTTGACTTCGGAGCTTTTTGGTCCGAAGTGGGACATCCTCCATCCGAAAGTGGGATTTTATATGTCCAATCATGGCATAGCACTTTTTACACTTTTTTCACTTCCTTAACAACACTTTTTCTAAAATTTTATACCACGTCATCACTGCATAATATTTTCTACATTCCTGTCACTTTCTTGCATAACACTTTCGTCAAAAAAAACACTGGAAGTGGGGTTTTAACCAGAGTGGGGGACATCATGGTAGTCTGTGGGTTGTAGTGAGTCATGCAGTACCGGCAAAACGCCATTGCTTTCGGGCATCCATTACTTCAAACGAACACCCCCTCTGTTGTTACTAAACGGTGGAAGGATGTTGGTGTTATTTCGGCGTAAGTGGCCGAACTCGAGCACTTCGGTCGTTTGCTTCGATGTAAGTGACTGCGGAAGTCGAAAGTGGGACTTCCAGTCAACTCTCAAAGGCTCCTTTTTCAACTGCTTGACTTTGGAGCTTTTTGGTCCAAAGGGGGACTTACTCCATCCGAAAGTAGGATTTTATATGTCACATCATTACTACATAGCAATTTTTACACTTTTTTCTCTTCTCTCACATCACTTTTGCTAAAATTTTATACCACGTCATCCCTGCATAATATTTTCTACATTTTTGCCACTTTCTTGCATAGCACTTTCGTCAAAACGAACATTGGAAGCGGGGTTTTAACCATAGTGGGGGACATCAGGCTAGCTTGTGGGTTGTAGTGAGTCATGCATGACCGACGAAACGCCATTGCTTTCGGGCATCTATTACTTCAAGCGAACACCCCCTTGGTTGTTACTAAACAATGGAAGGATGTTGGTGTTATTTCGGCGTAAGTGGCCGCGTAAGTTGTCAAAGTGGCGAAACTTGAGCACTTCGGTTGTTTGTTTCGAGGTAACTGACTGCGGAAGTCAGAAGTGGGACTTCGAGTCAACCCTCAAAGGCTCCATTTTTAACTGCTTGACTTTGGAGCTTTTTGGTCCGAAGTGGGACTTCCACCATCAGAAAGTGGGATTTTATATGTCACATCATCACTACATAGCAATTTTTATAATTTTTTTACTTCCCTCACAACACTTTTGCTAAAATTTTATACCACATCATCCCTGCATAATATTTTCTACATTCTTGCCACTTTCTTGCATAACACTTTCGTCAAAACGAACACTGGAAGTGGGGTTTTAACCAGAGTGGGGGACATCAAGCTAGCCTGTAGGTTCTAGTGAGTCATGCAGGACCGACGAAACACCATTGCTTTCGGACATCCATTACTTCAAGCGAACACCCCCTCTTTTGTTACTAAACGGTGGAAGGATGTAGGTGTTATTTCGGCGTAAGTAATCGCGGTAGTTGTCAAAGTGGCGAAACTCGAGCACTTCGGTCGTTTGTTTCGATGTAAGTGACTGCGGAAGTCGGAAGTGGGACTTCCAGTCAACCCTCAAAGGCTCCTTTTTCAATTGCTTGACTTCGGAGCTTTTTGGTCCGAAGTGGGACTTCCTCCAACTGAAAGTTGGATTTTATATGTCACATCATCACTACATATCAATTTTTACACTTTTTTTACTTCTCTCACAACACTTTTGCTAAAATTTTATACCACGTCATCCCTGCATAATATTTTCTACATTCCTACCACTTTTTTGCATAATACTTTTGTCAAAACGATCACTGGAATCGGGGTTTTAACCAGAGTGGGGAACATCAGGTTAGCCTGTGAGTTGTAGTGAGTCATGCAGCACCGGTGAAACGCCATTGCTTCCGGGAATCCATTACTTCAAGCGAACACCCCCTCTATTGTTACTAAACGGTGGAAGGATGTTGGTGTTATTTTGGCGCAAGGGGCTGCGGAAGTTGTCAAAGTGGCAAAACTTGAGTACTTCGGTCATTTGTTTCGATGTAATTGACTGCGGAAGTCGGAAATGGGACTTCCAGTCAACTCTCAAAGGCTCCTTTTTCAACTGCTTGACTTCAGAGCTTTTTGGTCCGAAGTGAGTCTTCCTCCATCTAAAAGTGGGATTTTATATGTCACATCATCACTACATAGCAATTTTATATTTTTTTCACTTCTCTCACAACAATTTTGCTAAAATTTTATACCACGTCATCTTTGCATAATATTTTCTACATTCCTGTCACTTTCCTACATAACACTTTCGTCAAAATGAACACTAGAAGCAGGGTTTTAACCATAGTGGGGGACATCAGGCTAGCCTGTGGGTTGTAGTGAGTCATGCAGGACCGGCAAAACGCCATTGCTTTGGAGCATCCATTACTTCAAGTTAACACCCCCTTTATTGTTACTAAACGATGGAAGGATGTAGGTGTTATTTCAGCGTAAGTGGCCGCGGAAGTTATCAAAGTGGTGAAACTCGAGCACTTCGGTCGTTTGTTTCGATGTAACTGACTGCGGAAGTCGGAAGTGGGACTTCGAGTCAACCCTCAAATGCTCCTTTTTTAATTGCTTGACTTTGAAGCTTTTTGGTCCAAAGTGGTACTTCCTCCATCCGAAAGTGAGATTTTATGTCATATCATCACTACATTCCAATTTTTACAATTTTTTCACTTCCCTCACAACCCTTTTACTAAAATTTTATACCACGTCATCCCTGCATAATATTTTCTAAATTCCTGTCACTTTCCTGCATAACACTTTCGTCAAAACAAACACTGGAAGTGGTGTTTTAACCAGAGTGGGGGACATCAAGCTAGCCTGTGGGTTATAGTGAGTCATGCAGGATCGACGAAACGCCAGTGCTTCCGGGCATCCATTACTTCAAGCGAACACCCCCTCTGTTGTTACTAAACGGAGGAAGGATGTTGGTGTTATTTCGGTGTAAGTGGCCGCGGAAGTTGTCAAAGTGGCTAAACTCGAGCACTTCGGTCGTTTGTTTCGATGTAAGTGGATGCGTAAGTCAGAAGTGGGACTTCCAGTCAACCCGCAAAGGCATGTTTTTCAACTGCTTGACTTCGGAGCTTTTTGGTCTAAAGTGGGACTTCATCCATCCAAAAGTTGGATTTTATTTGTCACATCATCA
This sequence comes from Chamaelirium japonicum, assembly GCA_947650365.1. NCBI lineage: Eukaryota > Viridiplantae > Streptophyta > Magnoliopsida > Liliales > Melanthiaceae > Chamaelirium > Chamaelirium japonicum. The sequence goes on along the minus strand of CANTAL010000478.1, from coordinate 36,962 downwards.
CTACATAGCACTTTTTACACTTTTTTCACTTCCCCCACAACACTTTTGCTAAAATTTTATACCACGTCAATCCTGCATAATATATTCTACGTTCCTGCCACTTTCATGCATAACAGTTTCGTTAAAACAAACACAGGAAATGGGGTTTTAACTAGAGTGGGAGACATCAAGCTAGCCTGTGGGTTATAGTGAGTCATACAGGACCGGCAAAACACTATTGCTTTTGGGCATCCATTACTTTAAGCGAACACCCCCTCTGTTGTTACTAAATGGTGGAAGGATGTTGTTATTTCAGCGTAAGTGGCCATGGAAGTTATCAAAGTGGCGAAACTCGAGCACTTCAGTCATTTGTTTCGTTGTAAGTAACTACGGAAGTCGGAAGTGGGACTTCCAGTCAACCCTCAAAGGCTCATTTTTTAACTGCTTGACTTCGGAGCTTTTTGGTCCGAAGTGGAACTTCCTCCATCCGAAAGTGGGATTTTATATGTCACATTATCACTACATAGTACTTTTTACACTTTTTTCACTTCCCTCACAACACTCTTGTTAAAATTTTATACCACGTCATCCCTGCATAATATTTTCTACATTCCTGCCACTTTCTTACATAACACTTTTGTCAAAACAAACACTGGAAGTGAGGTTTTAACTAGAGTAGGGGACATCAAGCTAGCTTGTGGTTGTAGTAAGTCATGCAGGACCAGCGAAACGCCATAGCTTCCGGGCATCCATTACTTCAAGTGAACACTCCATTTCGTTGTTACTAAACGATTAATGGATGTTGGTGTTATTTCGACGTAAGTGGGCGCGGAAGTTGTCAAAGTGGTAAAACTCGAGCACTTCAGTTGTTTGTTTCGATTTAAATGACTGCAGAAGTCAGAAGTGGGACTTCCAGTCAACCCTCAAAGGCTCCTTTTTCTACTGCTTGACTTCGGAGCTTTTTGGTCCGAAGTGGGACTTCCTACATCCGAAAGTGGGATTTTATATGTCACATCATCACTACATAGCATTTTTTACACTTTTTTCACTTCCCTCACAACACTTTTGCTAAAATTTTATACCACGTTATCCCTGCATAATATTTTCTACATTCCTGACATTTTCCTACATAAAACTTTCGTCAAAACAAATATTGGAAGTAGGGTTTTAACCAGAGTGGGGGACATCAAGCTAACCTGTGGATTGTAGTGAGTCAAACAGGACCGACAAAATGCCATTGCTTTCGGGCAGCCATTACTTTAAGCGAACACCCCCTCTGTTGTTACTAAACGGTGGAAGGATATTGGTGTTATTTCGGTGTAAGTGGCCGCGGATGTTGTCAAAGTTGCAAAACTCGAGCACTTCGGTCGTTTGTTTCGATGTAAGTGACTACGGAAGTCCAACGTGGGACTTTTAGTCAACCCTCAAAGACTCCTTTTTCAACTACTTGACTTCAGAGCTTTTTGGACCGAAGTGAGAATTCCACCATCCGAAAGTTGGATTTTTTGTCACATCATCACTACATAACACTTTTTTCACTTCTCTCACAACACTTTTGCTAAAATTTTATACCACGTCATCCCTGTATTATATTTTCTACATTCCTGTCACTTTCCTTCATAACACTTTCATCAAAACAAACACTGGAAGTGGGGACTTAACCAGAGTGGGGGACATCAAGCTAGTTTGTGGGTTGTAGTGAGTCATGCAGGACCGATGAAGCATCATTGCTTCCGGGCATCCATTACTTCAAGCGAACAACCCCTCTGTTGTTACTAAACGGTGGAGGAATGTTGGAGTTATTTTGGCGTTAGTGGCCGCAGAAGTTATCAAAGTGGCAAAACTCGAGCACTTTGGTCGTTTGTTTCGATTTAAATGACTACGGAAGTCGGAAGTGGGACTTCCAGTCAACCCTCAAAGGCACTTTTTTTAACTGCTTGACTTCAGTGCTTTTTGGTCCAAAATTGGACTTCCTCCATCCGAAAGTAGAATTTTATATGTCACATCATCACTATATAGAACTTTTTATACTTTTCACTTTTCTCACAACACTTTTGCTAATATTTTATACCACGTCATCCCTGTATAATATTTTCTACATTCCTACCACTCTCCTGCATAATACTTTTGTCAAAACAAACACCGAAAGTGGGGTTTTAACTAGAGTGGGGGACATCAAGCTAGCCTTTGGGTTGTAGTGAGTCATGCAGGACCGGCGAAACGCTATTGCTTCCGTGCATCCATTACTTCAAGTGAACACCCCCTGTGTTGTTACTAAACGGTGGAAGCACTGGAAGGATGTTGGTGTTATTTTCTGCGTAAGTGGCCGCGGAAGTTGTCAAAGTGGCTAAACTCAAGCACTTCGGTCGTTTGTTTCGATATAAGTGACTGTGGAAGTCGGAAGTGGGACATCCAGTCAACCCTCAAAGGCTCCTTTTTCAACTTCTTGACTTCGGAGCTTTTTGGTCCGAAGTGGTACTTCCTCCATCAGAAATTGGGATTTATATGTCACATCATCACAACATAGCACTTTTTACACTTTTTTCACTTCCCTCACAACACTTTAAAATTTTATACCACGTCATCCCTGCATAATATTTTCTACATTCCTGCCACTTTTCTGCATAACACTTTTGTCAAAACAAACACTGAAAGTGGGGTTTTAACCAGAGTGGGGGGCATCAAGCTAGCCTATGGGTTGTAGTGAGTCATGCAGAACTGGCGAAATGCCATTGCTTCCGGGCATCTATTACTTCAAGCGAACTCCCCTTCAGTTGTTACTAAACGGTGGAAGGATGTTGGTGTTATTTCGGCAGAAGTGGCCACGGAAGTTGTCAAAGTGGTGAAACTCGAGCACTTCGGTCGTTTGTTTCGATGTAAGTGAATGCGGAAGTTGGAAGTGGGACTTCCAGTCAACTCTCAAAGGCTCCTTTTTCAACTGCTTGACTTTGGTGCTTTTTGGTCCGAAGTAGGACTCCCTTCATTCGAAAGTGGGATTTTATGTCACATCATCACTACAAAGTACTTTGTACACTTTTTTCACGTCCGTTATAAACCCATTACTAAAATTTTATACCACATCATCCCTGCATAATATTTTCTACATTCCTGCCACTTTTATGCATAACACTTTCATCAAAACAAACACTGGAAGTGGGGTTTTAACCAGAGCAGGAGACATCAAGCTAGCCTGTGTGTTGTAGTGAGCCATGCAAGACCGACGAAACGACATTGCTTCTGGGCATCCATTACTTCAAGCGAACACCCCCTTTGTTGTTACTAAACGGTGGATGGATGCATGTTGTTGTTATTCCAGCGTAAGTGGCCGCGAAGTTGTCAAAGTGGCGGAACTCGAGCACTTTGGTCGTTTGTTTCGGTGTAAGTGACTGCGGAAGTCAGAAGTGGGACTTTCGGTCAACCATCAAAGGCTCTTATTTCAACTGTTTGACTTCGGAGCTTTTTGGTCTGAAATATTACTTCTTCCATCCGAAAGTGAGATTTTATATGTCACATCATCACTACATTGCACTTTTTACACTTTTTTCACTTCGCTCACAACACTTTTGCTAAAATTTTATACCACGTCATCCCTACATAATATTTTCAACATTTCTGCCACTTTCCTACATATCACCGTACTTTTGTCAAAACAAACAATGGATGTGGGGTTTTAACCAGAGTAGGGGACATCAAGCTACCCTATGGGTTGTAGTGAGTCATGCAGGACCGACGAAACACTATTGCTTCTGGACATCCATTACTTCAAGCAAACACCTCTTTTGTTGTTACTAAACAGTGGAAGGATGTTGGTGTTATTTCAGTGTAAATGGCCGTGGAAGTTGTCAAAGTGGCGGAACTCGAGCACTTCCGTCGTTTGTTTTGATGTAAGTGATTGTGGAAGTCAGAAGTGGGACTTTCAATAAACCCTCAAAGGCTCCTTTTTCAACTGCTTGACTTTGGAGCTTTTTTGTCCGAAGTGGGACTTCCTCCATCCGAAAGTGGGATTTTATGTCACATCATCTCTACATGGCACTTTTTTCACTTCCCTCATAGCATTTTTGCTAAAATTTTATACCACGTCATCTCTGCATAACATTTTCTACATTTCTGCCACTTTCCTGCATAACACTTTTGTCAAAACTAACACTTGCAGTAGGGTTTTAATCAGAGTGGGGGACATCAAGCTAGCATGTGGGTTCTAGTGAGTCATGCAGGACCGGCGAAACGTCATTGCTTCTGGGCATCCATTACTTCAAGCGAACACCCCCTTTGTTGTTACTAAACAGTTGAAGGATGTTGATGTTATTTCGATGTAAGTGGCCACGGAAGTTGTCAAAGTGGCAGAACTCGAGCACTTCGGTCGTTTGTTTCGATTTAAGTGACTGCAGAAGTCGGAAGTGGGACTTCCAGTCAACCCTCAAAGTCTCAATTTTCAACTGCTTGACTTTGGAACTTTTTGGTCCGAAGTGGGACTTCCTCCATCCGAAAGTGGGATTTTATATTTCACATTATCACTACGTAGCACTTTTTACACTTCCCTCATAACACTTTTGCTAAAATTTTATACCACGTCATCCCTGCATAATATTTTCTACAATTCTGCTATTTACCTGCATAACACTTTCGTCAAAACAAACACTGGAAGTGGGGTTTTAACCAGAGTGGGGACATCAAGCTAGCTTGTGGGTTGTAGTGAGTCATGGAGGACCGGCGGAATGCCATTGCTTCCGGGCATCCATTACTTCAAGCGAACAGCCTCTGTGTTGTTACTAAACGGTGGAAGGATGTTGGTGTTATTTCGACGTACGTGGTCATGAAAATTGGTCAAAGTGGCGGAACTCGAGCACTTCGTTCGTTTGTTTCAATGTAAGTGACTGCGGAAGTCGAAAGTTGGACTTCCAGTCAACCCTCAAAGGCTCCTATTTCAACCTCTTGACTTCGGAGCTTTTTGGTCCAACGTGGGACTTCTTCCATCCGAAAGTAAGATTTTATATGTCACATCATCCATATATAGCACTTTTTTTCACTTCATTCACAACACTTTTGCTAAAATTTTATACCACGTCATCCCTGCATAATATTTTCTACATTTCTGCCACTTTCCTGCATAACCCTTTCGTCAAAACAAACTCTGGAAGTTGGGTTTTAACCAGAGTGGTGACATCAAGCTAGCCTGTGGGTTGTAGTGAGTCATGCAGGACCGGCGAAACACCATTGCTTCCAGGCATCTATACATCAAGCGAACACCCCCTTTATTGTTACTAAACGGTGGAAGGATGTTGCTGTTATTTCAGCGAAGTGGATGTGGAAGTTGTCAAAGTGGTGGAACTCGAGCACTTCGGTCGTTTGTTTCGATGTAAGTGACTACAGAAGTCGGAAGTGGGACTCTCAGTCAACTCTCAAAGTCTTCTTTTTTAACTGCTTGACTTCGAAGCTTTTTGATCCGAAGTGGAACTTCCTATATCTGAAAGTGGGATTTTTTATGTCACATCATCACTACATAGCACTTTTTACTTTTTTTTCACTTCCCTCATAACACTTTTGCTAAAATTTTATACCACGTCATTCCTGCATAATATTTTCTACATTTCTGCCACTTTCCTGCATAACACTTTTGTCAAAACAAACACTGGAAGTGGGGTTTTAACCAGAGTGGGGGACATCAAGCTAGCCTGTGGGTTGTAGTGAGTCATGAAGGACTGACGAAATGACATTGCTTCCGGGCATCCATTACTTCAAGCGAACTACCCCTTTGTTGTTACTAAACAGCAGAAGGATGGTGGTGTTATTTCGACGTAAGAGGCTACGGAAGTTGTCAAAGTGGTGGAACTCTAGCACTTCGATTCGTTTGTTTCGATGTAAGTGACTGCGGAGGTTGGAAGTGGGACTTCTAGTCAACCCTCAAGGGCTCCTTTTTTAATTGTTTGACTTCAGAGCTTTTTGGTCTGACATGGGACTTCCTCCATCCGAAAGTGGGCTTTTATATGTCACATCATCACTACATAGCACTTTTTACATTTCCCTTACAACACTTTTGCTATAATTTTATACCACGTCATCCCTGCATAATATTTTCTATATTTCAGCCACTTTCCTGCATAACATTTTCGTCAAAACAAACACTGGAAGTGGGGTTTTAACCATAGTGGGGGCATCAAACTAGCCTGTGGGTTGTAGTAAGTCATGTAGGTCCAGCGAAACGCCATTGCTTTCGTGCATCCATTTCAAGCGAACACCCCCTTTCGTTGTTAGTCAACGGTGGAAGGATGTTGGTGTTATTTTGGCGTAAGTGGCCGCAAAAGTTGTCAAAGTGGCGGACCTTGAGCAGTTCGGTCGTTTGTTTCGATGTAAGTGACTGCAGAGGTCGGAAGTGGAACTTCAAGTCAACTCTCAAAGGCTCCTTTTTCAACTGCTTGATTTCGGAGCTTTTTTGTCCAAAGTGGAACTTTCTTCATCCGAAAGTGGGATTTTATGTCACATCATCACTACATAGCATTTTTTACACTTTTTCACTTCCCTCGCAATACGTTTGCTAGAATTTTATACCACGTCATCCCTTTATAATATTTTCTACATTTCTGCCACATTCCTGCATAACACTTTCCTGAAAACAAACACTGGAAATGGGGTTTTAACTAGAGTGGGGGCATCAAGCTAACCTGTGGGTTGTAGTGAGTCATGCAGGACCGGCGAAACGCCATTGCTTTCAGGCATCCATTACTTCAAGCGAACACCCCCTTTCGTTGTTACTCAACGGTGGAAGGATGTTGGTGTTATTTCGGCGTATGTGTCCACGGAAGTTGTCAAAGTGGCGGAACTCGAGCACTTCGGTCTTTTGTTTCGATGTAAATGACTGTAGAGGTTGGAAGTGGAACTTCCAGTCAACCCTCAAAGGCTCCTTTTTCAACTGCTTGACTTCGGAGCTTTTTGGTCTGAAGTGGGACTTCCTCCATCTGAAAGTGGGATTTTATGTCACATCATCACTACATAGCATTTTTTACACTGTTTTCACTTCCCTCGCAACACTTTTGCTAAAATTTTATACCACGTCATCCCTGCATAATATTTTCTACATTTCTGCCACTTTTCTGCATAACACTTTCATCAAAACAAACACTGGAAGTGGGGTTTTAACCAGAGTGGGGGCATCAAGCTAGCCTATGGGTTATAGTGATTCATGCAGGACTGGCGAAACGTCATTGCTTCCGGGCATCCATTACTTCAAGCGAACACCCCTTTTCGTTGTTACTCAAAGATGGAAGGATGTTGGTGTTTTTCGACATAAGTGGCCGCAGAAGTTGTCAAAGTGGCGGAAATAGAGCACCTCGGTCATTTGTTTCGATGTAAGTGACTGGAGAAGTCGGAAGTGGGACTTCCAGTCAACCTTCGAAGGCTCCTTTTTCAACTGCTTGATTTTGGAGCTTCTTGGTCCGAAGTGGTACTTCCTCCATCCGAAAGTGGGATTTCATATGTCACATCATCAATACATAGCATATTTTATACTTTTTTTACTTCCCTCACAACACTTTTGCGAAAATTTTATACCACGTCGTTCCTGCATAATAGTTTCTACATTTCTGCCACTTTCCTGCATAACACTTTCGTCAAAACAAACACTGGAAGTGAGGTTTTAACCAGAGTGGGGGCATCAAACCTAGGATTTCTAAACCTAACCGAACCTAACCTCTCCGGCCCCCCGTTCCTTCTCGTCTCCGTTGCTCGCCGCCGCCAGGGCGGCAGCGACGACCAGCTACAACTCGAGATCATCGTGTCGCCACCACCGTTGTTGCCACCTCTGGCGCGCGCATCGGAGACAGCCATGATAACTCGTGGTCGAAAGAGATGGGGGCTGTGGATAATTATGGGTTTCTGAAGAAGATCAGGGATTTAACGTAAAAAAAAAATTGTTTCGCTATCGTGCACTTTCGAAATTTGTTATGTCAGGAACTAATCATCAATTAACCCTAAATTAAATTTAGCTCTTCTCTCTCTTCCGAGCAAAGGTTTTTTTACCTAGTTGAAATTAGCTCCCTCTCTCCCCTCTCTCTCTCTCTCTCTCTCTCTCTCTCTCTCTCTCTCTCTCTCTCTCTCTCTCTCTAAACAAGTAGAGCTGTCTCTATATATAAACTAGTAAAACACCCGGGCAATGCCCGAATGTGCTTGATGCATGCCATTTGGCAAAGACGATATCGCAACTGTTGGAAGAAGTGTGAAATCTGGACTGAGTGTGACACTTGTTAGAGAGAGAGAGAGACAGAGAGAGATTAACATCAAATGATCATTAAATGCCATTGAATGCAAATTTATCATCTTTATGATAGGTTTTTAAATGGATTTAAAAGAGAGCCACGTTCACACACAAAAGAAAGAATTCCAGCTCTTTAATAGACGTCCACGTGTCACAACATGGGAGAGAGACTTCCATTTTAGTATATATATATATAGATAGATAGCTACTATAAGTTTAAGTTATTTCTCTCTCTCTCTCTCTCTCTCTCTAAACACCGACCTTCATGGTACTCCTGAAAGCCAGCATAAAGTCCCAGTAGACTTAAAGCACTAATGAAAGCTTAGTGTCATTCCCACGGGCGAGAGGTACTCCATATTTCAATAGTAAATAATAAAAAGAAATAGACAACAGATCACTTGTTCAAGGTAGAAATAACCATAAGATTGCTTTAAAATATACATTAGACTGTTTAATACTTTTTTTTATCTAATAAAGAAAAAAAAATTCCAACGAATCGTTCTCCTGATGTCATCCTTCAATCTCAACCCATTATTGTCCAATTGATTGGTACCCGAAAAAAAAAAAAAAATCTTCCAATAAATTCCAGATGGTTGATTACCAAGACCTCTGGAGTATGATGATAAGATTCACATTATTGACAAAGGGAATAATAATAATTATGATAAAGAAAATGACTAGCAAACGCTACTAATACAAATGTAATGGATTCTCGTTCCTACGAAATAAAATTCAGCAACACCAAAGTGCGAAATTCTGTAAACATCCCGTGAAGTTCTACGAATACAAGCTTGCTATAATTCCTAGAGAGAGAATTCAGCAAAGACGGCACAAAAGGTCATTGGGTTCTTGCTGTAAGCTATCGGAATGCACCAAAATGATCCAAGCAGAGACGGGAAGGCGTTCGAAGAAAAGGGCTGCTGGTTTGGCTTCAGCACAGGTATCTGCCAAAGAGCAAAGAAACCAGCCTTCCATGAAATTATTAGTTGGACCAATAAAAGCCACCATAGAGCCATGTCCAATGTGGACCAACAATAAGCCAAGTCTGATGAGCAACTTTAAAGAGAGAGAAACAAAGAAATCATACAACAAAGAAATAAAGGGTTAATCACAAATCCACTTTCCAATTAGGGCTACTTACATATACCTCCCTCAAATTAAACTATTTGCATATTGATCCTTGCAAACATGTAAAAATTGTGCATGTTAGCCATTACGCTACAATCCATAGTGTTTCAGTCACTACTTAACCATGGTTTAAACTTAATGCATGGCCACCTACCCCATGCACCATGCACCACCCACCCACCACTGACGTCATCACCCCCCATCAGCACACCTCCGTGGCCGCTTGCCACCACCACCAACCACCGCCCGCCATCACCGCCACCCGTCACCCGTCACCCATACATAACCACCACTACATCGCCGCCCACCACCATCTACCACCACCAGCATTCTCCCACCACCCATCACTGTAAAGAGGAGGGAAATGGAAAAATTGTTTGGAAACCTAAGGTTATTTTTGAAATTTTAATTCCTTAAAGATATTTTCGTTCAAGAAAACCATATTCTTGAAAGCAAATGGTCAAACACGGAATATTCCTCCAGTATGGACTTAGAGGGGCGGATTAGCACAACTTAATAAGTTCGTAGGGTTCGATATGCAAATAGGTTAATTTGAGGGTTTTATACACAATTAACACTAATTTGAAGGAATTTTTGATACCAGAAATAACAGAGATAGAACATATCCAAGGTCAGTACTATAATACATATAAACAGTAAGTATTTGTACTACTAGTGTTTGTGTTAGAATTTCAATAGCAGGTGCCAAGTGAGGTAGTGTATCAAACAAAGACAGGTAGTGTATCAAATCAAGACCGTAATTTCAAATGTATATGAATATGATGGTTGGTCTCTCCAATTTATGTACTCAGAAGGTGAAATGTCACTCACAGCGGAGATTAAACAATATCGAATCTGAAGTCTGAACCCTCATTTTATACCATTCCATTGATAACAAATAGACCGGGGATGTAGACAAGGACGCATGTGCACTAGGAAACTGACATGATGGCCACATCAATCTCGAAAAACCAACCCCTTTCAAAAAAAAAAGGGACTAGCTCTAAGCAACAAGTAGTCTTTCATTTTCTAATTCTATATTTCACATATTCCATAGTGATTCTAGTAGAATCTCTATGTTATAGCTCCCCTTCGAAGAGTGTAAACATATCCACTCATTGCTTTGGTTTCATTATAACATAGATCCAATTTGCATCTTTGTATCCTTCTAATACAATGGGAACTTTTGCAAGACCTAAGTTATGATTCCTCTAAAATCTCTTATTAATCTTTCTAGCGCATTCCAGTGTAATTGATTAGGCCTACAGGTGTACGCACTCGGTCTTCCTATCGCCTAGTAGATGTCTAGCCTCAAACAGTTAGTCTGATACATAATACTTCCAATAATTTCGAGTATTTAAGTTGTGAGATAATACCACCTTGGCTTTTACTGAATCCATGCTAGAATCGTAAGGTGAACTAACAAATTTACATTCAAACATGTTAAACACCTTTAGCACCTTCTCCACCTAATGAGATTGAATTTGAGCTATACCACCCTTTCACTTTATTATCTTTATAGTTTAGATAGTGGCATTCCTACGAGGTGGGAGAATTCAGGTTCTTTCGGGTTCAGATCGAACAAAAACGAATAGGTTCGGGTTTAGACGGTTCGGTTATTTCGGTCCAAAATATTAGAAAAGTAGGGATTGAAATCAGAAATAGGGTCAAATCAGTCGTTTCAAGTCCAAGTCTTTTGATATATGCATTATGGAAAAAGTATATACTATATATATGTAATTAACAGGTTGACGTTATGAACCAAATATGAACTAGACCCAATTCGGTAGCACATAATGCGGCTTTGGGGGTTTGGGTTCGAATGAATCCTCAAACCATGATTCCTACAAAGGTCTTTCATATTGGAGTTCTAATTTAGAAAATTCTTCATGTTAATAATCATAGAATGGTTATATCCTAATATCAACATATCGTCAACATACAGGCATTAAACAACACACTGAACACGGTTACTTCCAAAGGTTTTCTAGCAAGGTTCAAAAACTTGATTTCGGGTACGTACCAGCTAGCAAAAACCTGAATGACTTGGCAAATACGACTCAGTCGTAAAAAGAGGGAAGGCCTATTATATGGGGATCGAGCATTCGAAGTGTTGCTATTGGAGTTCAGTCTATACAACCATGTGCATAGCCCATATGCAAAGGCAACAAAGGTGGTTGTGGATATGGGCAAGACCGATACAACTCAGACGTATCGAGTCTGGCTAAGTGAGTCGATCAATACAAATATCGACCCCCAGACCGCCCACAGTCTGTAGAAAACCGATACAAACTAGCCAATATGACACAATAACGACCGAGTTTTTCAACCATGTTTTATAATATACATATCAATCTGACTCATTTATAGAAAACCCATAGAAAGTAAACATATTATCGATTTTAGCATTCCACTATTTAGGAGCTTGTGTAAGTTCATAAAGGGATCTAACAAGTTTACAAATTTAAAGTACTTGACCAATAACCACACATCCCCTGGTTGTATCACATAGATCTCTTCTTCTAACTCGATGTTTAAAAGATGGTTGTCATATCTATCTAGACCATGGGTCCGGTTATTTACAACACAAAGTTTACTAAGGGTAGCATATTTACAAAAAAAAAGCCCTATTATACTCCTACGCCATGGATGAGGGCAACTCAAACCCACTGCCGCCTCCGACCACGCCATGCAAGATGCCTCTGACCACCTCCGTCGATCGCATCTGCAGCCGCCGGCCACATGAAATCCACCGCCTCCGCCTCCTTCCTCCACCCTCCTTCCTTCTCCCTCTTCTTCCTCCTCCTTCCTTTTTCATTATCCTTTCTCCTCCTCCCCCCTACGGCTGCACTCGGCGATTGCAGGCCGAGTGCCAAAATTGTGCAGTTGGCCATGTGATGCCGAGTGCAGCTATAGCCCATTCAGCAACCACTCGACCTTCAATTGCACTTCAGAATAAAAATCAACAAAGCTAAATTGAACTACCACCCTCTAAGCCATCTCTTGATATCGAATCCAATGGAAGTGAACTCCCAATTCTTCTTATATTTCTTCGTTTCCAGACCCTAAAACAAGAATCGAGCTCCAAAGGCCAAGCTATAGATAAACGGCCGAGGGGGACAAAAGAGGATCATGCAGCGCCACCCGAGAGCAAACAAGAGAGAATGAAGTTGGAACTGGCGGGTTAAGGAAAGGGTGGTTGTGGAGAGGCACTAAACCTCGCAAGGCAAAGGTAGGGGCTGTAGTATCTTTATTAATTTCTGATATGAATAGATTAGACGAACTCCTTAAATTTTGATTGTGGAGCAACATAGAAATCTTTTTAATTCGAAACTAGGCACAATTCTACGACTACGAGTAAGAGGAATACTAATTACATACTTTCTGGCTTATTATATTTTAAAATTTTTATGTAAATTTCTGAACATAATAAGTACAACTTTTCAACATATAAAAGACAAAAGAAGAAGACAATTTGGAGTCACCTATTACAACAAAGCCCATAGATTGGTGGTCTCCAAAGGAAACCCCGGGAGGTGGAGAAACACAAGAGAGGGGAGAGGGCTCTTCATCACTGAAGAGGAATTGATACTCCTCTCAGTAAGCCCCGCTAAGAGCGAAGCATGGATTCTCTTTTCTTACATAGGACTCATTTCTTAAAAACTCCTCCCAAATACCAAAACGACCCCTTCTTGGACGTTTGACCCAAATAATCATCATGTCTTATATTGCAAGAAAGATATAGAAATCATCCTGAAAAAAAAAAAACCCCTCAAAATTTTAAAAAGGTAGGACTCAAAATGACTAAAATCTTGAACCCTGGTCTTACTCTATTTTAAGGCACTTCAATTGCCATATGGATGCCCTGGCATCAAGAAATCTAATAGAAAATCAAAGAAAGAATAGAACAAGGTAAACAAACAAGACTTCAGAATTACTTTCTATTCATCTCTAGTTTTGTCATAGTAAATTTCATACTCATCTACAAGTTTGAAAAAATTAATAATATAAATGCAACTACAAAATCTATGCAGCCTTTGCCACCCTCTCGATTGTATCTATTCTTCACCAAAATGCCTTGATACCTTATTTAGATCCCATTTGATCCTCAAAGAAACATAATGGAAGCCTAAAATCCAATTTGACTACATGTAGCAATCAAGTATATCATTATTCTATAACTCTGCTCCATACATGTACTCACTTGATAATATGCACACATTATCTATTTCTTAATGACGACTAGACTATAGACTACTTGCCATGTATTGACTCGGTCACTAGGATGCTTTTGACATATTTTGGCAGTGATTATCAAGTGTTTTTTTTTACTTCATTGGTATTCCACGTTGGTTATCAACTTATCATAATCCATGATGCAAGCTTACCATGTGTTTGGTGTGTGTTTTCTTCAAATAATTTAAGTAAATATGTACGCACACCTATAAAAGATTTAAATTTAAATTTTCAAAAAAAATTCCACAAAAGCATCTTTTTTTTTTTTACTATTTTGAAAGTTTTCCAAAGTTTTGGCCGAAATTCTGAAATTTCAGTCGAAATTTCAGTTTCGACCAGGACCGAAATCAAACATGAAATCGAAATATCAAACATTGGGGAGCGATACCCACCCTGGTGCACACAAAATCTTGTGCACCGAGGTGCACACAACCGTAGGTATCATACCACGGGACTTGGTTAGGATTTATTGCAAAATCTGAGTAAGCAACTCTTTGTTCCAGGAAAATTATAGATAGCCATTATATACCCTATGATTTGGTATATAGGAGCAAGGTTGTCATATCGTGTATCGTATCGTGTATCGTTTTTCCTATTTTGTGTATCGTGTATCGTAACGTATCGTGTATCGTAAGATACGGTTAAATTTATATTTTATACATATATATATATATATATAATAAATATAGAAAGTACATACTAGAATATTAAATATGAAAAGTCAAGTAGAAGAGTAAGACATTCCCTATAATTTCACATCAAACATAACATTGGCCTATACAAAAATGTATATATTTATATAAAAAAGAAATCATATATAAGTATTATCTATGATCTATCAATATATTGTTCTCAAAATATTCGAATGGTCAATGAAGACAAAACAAAAATTCAAAAAGTAGGAAGATCTTATTTTTCAATCTCTACCGCATCTACATCATCAATTTGATCATCAACAATAGATAATTTATCACCACTTGCTTCTTTATCTTTCTCTAATGTCTCTTGGACCTCTTATTTATTTTCATTCTTATCCTCATTGTCTTATTCAAAGTCATCCACTTCTTTCCTTTAGCCTTACTTTATGAACATAGATCCATTAGCCCTCTACTAAGAAGTACCACATATATATATATATATATATATATATATATATATATATATATATATATATATATATATATATATATATATATATATATATATAGGTAGAAATGGAATCCTATAACTATTGAAATTAGCAAAGTTGTAGATATTTGGTGTTCCAAGCTCTAGAAAAATTTTAAAAATAAATGGCATTGGAATCCGACAACTCTAGAGAAAGATTTGTAAAACACCTATAAATTTCTAAAAAAAAATTAGAATCACTTCACTCTAATTTAGAAAATATTCCTAAGTATTTTTTTAACGCTAATAGACCTATATAGTCCTTTGGGAATTAAGAGAAAAAAATTCATTTTAAAAGTTTCAAAAAAAAAAATAACAAACAAAAAAACATGTTTTCACCGTATCGGACCGTATCGTGTATCGTATCGTATCGTAGCGTATCGTATAGTGTATCGTACGATACAGGAGAAAAACGATACGTAAACCCGATACGTATCGTTTTTCTCCTGTATCGTATCGTATCGTACGATACGTATCGTGTATCGTACGATACTAACAACACTGTATAGGAGACAATAGAAGACTTTTTGCTTCGTTGTGGAGGCTCTCACCATCAAACCCTAGTTGGAATTGATCTGATCATTCTTTCGCTGATTCTTTTTTTCTTCTGTGATTTGAATATCTTTTTAGATTTATTCTTGATGTATTCAAATCATTAAAGAGATCAACATTGAACCGGATCAACTAGGAAAGTCCTTTTTGTTCTTCCTTCTCTTGTTGCACAATCATCTTTGAGGGAAGAACATTGTTTAAGGAACCTGAAGTGTTGCACGAGCTTACCTGCAGGGAGTCAAGTTCTCATGTTCGTTGGGATGATTTGAGACATAGTAATCACATGAACAGGCGCTAGTGGGCTTGGGTGAAGAGAAACTCTACAAGCAAGGAAGGAGATTGTTGGGAGACCAGTCATCGAGGTGGTGGAATTTTCCAATGCTAGGTTTGTGGACTCGGATTGTGGAGGTATTGCACGATTCAAGAGTACTGCTCTGGCTTTTAATTGTACTCTTGTGCTCACAGTGGATTGGTTTGCATTGGGCCTGCTCAGTGTGGTTTTTTAGCCTTGGGGGTTTTCCACCTAAAACATCTCCTCCTGCTATTCCGAATGCTTTAGGTAGAGTCTTCTATGATTCTACCCCATTAATCCATCACACACAACATTTGTATAATTGTATCACAAGTAAATCAGAACTAATTGTTAAAGTTCCATTGTGCACTTAGTGTGATTCCGAGAGATTTTGAGAAAGGATTTTGGTTGTTGTGTGAGCGCAAGGTGTTTGACAGTTTATTCCTTTGAGTGTTTTCGCTTTTTTGTTTTCTTTTTTTGGTGAGGAGCAATAATTTTAGTCTCTACTTAGGAATTCCTTGGGTATACGATCCTAAAAATTATGAAAAGATGAAATTAATCATTTCTGTATTAATTATAGAGATGAATACATTTCCAAAGCTTAAAAAGAACTTTAAAAAAACCACATTTCTAGCCTAAACCCAATGAATGCATGGAGCATTTCAACAAACAAAATAAGAGAAGAGAGAGTGAAAGAGAGCATAAGAGAGAGTTCTCACCAAAGATCAAAATATTACAAGCAGCGAGAAGAGCATGTAGACGAGCCAACAGGCGTACGCGATAAGGCCGCGATGCTCGTCTCCGCACGACGCCAGCTCGACAAGAAGCCGCGTGCACACCCTCGTTGACCACAGCACGAAGACCGCCCCCATCGCGAAGATGACGATCCCACCGTGCGGCACGAACAGGGAGGCCGCTGAGAAGATCACCATCGGGAGCATACAGTAGCCAACGAGGCTGAGGCAACGGTAGAGATCCAGGTTCCCGTTGCGCCCGGCGAGCATGTTGAAGACGGCGTAGAGGAAGAGGGCGGCGACTGTGACCCACCCCAAGATGATGCCGAAGTGGAATTTTCCCGCGAGTAGCTGGAAGAGGCCGAAGGCCATGAGGAAGAGGAAGGGGCCGGAGAGATCGGCGTCCTCGTGGAGGTTGGGGTTCACGCGGAAGGGGTTGAGGATGGACGTGGTCTTCCACCAGATCTGGCGGGTGTTGATTCCGAGCTCCTCGAGGAGGGGGGGCTCGTCCTCGAAGGAGCCGGAGACGGGGAGGGAACTGCCGGAGAACGCCGGGGCAGAGAAGGAGGAGGAAGGCGGGGCGGAGCCGATGTCGAAGGACATGAAGGGGATGCCTGGGTTGAGGCCGGGGTTCACCGGGCGCGGGGGCTGGAAAGGCGGCGCCGCCGCCGGGGCGCGGCGCTGGGGTACGCTGGGGGTCACGCTGGAGGAGAAGACCACCGGCGGGATGCTAAATTCCTTCTTCGCCATCGAGATGGAGGAAGAACGACGGGTAAGAGACGCAGGTGCTGGAGGGTTCCGAACAGATTAGGGCTTGTGGGCGGAAGTATTAATAATCGGTAGGGGTGGGTTTATCAAACCGCCTTCGCTTCTAAGTTCTTTCAGCATCTCTTTTTTGAGAAATCCCCATAAGTTTAAAAAGAAAAGGCCTTCGAAGGAGGGATTAGGTGCGTCGCCCAAAGATGGATCAGAGCCCTAATCAAGTCCATCACCCTATCGGTTGGGAGGGACTTGTTCTAGAAGATCCTTCTATTTCTTTCCAGTCAAATTCTCCAGCATATTGCAACTGCAACCAGGTCCCAATCTCTTCGAATCGTCGGTTTGATGTGTCATTTCCTTCACGATCCCTAAATGGAGTTCAGAGAGACCAGATGGGATTTGACGTTTACCTTTGAGCGGAAGAGCTTCCAGATCTCTCTCGAAAAGTTACATCTTACCAACAGGTGATCTGTGGTCTCATGTACCAGGCCACAAAGCGAGAACTTGACATCGGAGATCGCAAGGTGATTCCTCTTTAGAAGGTTCACCTTCGTGAGGATCATGTCCTTCGTGGCAAGTCGCACAAAGATCTTAGCCTTGAGAGGATATTTAGTTCTTCAAATCTGCTTAGCCAGAGGGTAAATAATGATGCCCCCAAAGTTGATGAACTGGTACAAGGATCTCACCGAGAAGAAGCCATTCGAGGTCCATCGCCAAGCCGCAACATCCAGCTCCTCTGTAAGAGAGACGGGTTGAAGGAGATCAAGTAGCTCACCCTGCTGAGGGATCAGCTTAGTCGGAAAGGGGCCGGTGAATCTGACCGAAGCCATCTTGTTAGGCACTACATCAAAAAGGTGATGGAACAAGGTGCGGAGCGGAAGCTCCCCGATCCAAATGTCCTCCCAGAATCTAACGTTCGATCCATTCCCCAGCAAGAGCCTGTTCTCGCGCCGATACAAAAGGGAGATTTGAGGTATGACCTTCCAGAACGGACATATGGTATCCGAGATCTCACGTGCATATGAGAGAATCTCCGGAAGTATCTGCATCTGATGACCTCACTTCAGGAATCACTGATTGACTGCTGAAGCCTCCACCACCACTTGCTCAACATAGCCTGGTTAAAAGTCTCAAAGGTTGACAATACTAAGGCCCCCCTGTAATTTGGATTTACATGAAGTTCCCCAATTCATTAGGGAGTAAGTCCCGGAGCGACCATCTGCACCCTGCCACAAGAAGGACCAACGTAGCTTGTCAATCCTTTATATGACCCATGAGGGTGAGGAGAAGAAGGATAGAAAGTATGAAGAGATGGTGGAGAGAACCGAGTTCATAAGGGTGAGTCTTCCACCTAAGGAGAGATGGTTTCCCTTCCAACCCTAGAGGCTTTTATCCACTTTCTCTTTCAACATCTCCAACGGGCTCCTTTTGGATTTCTTCCTTCTTTATTTTATCAAAAGAAATAGAGAAAGCAGTCAAAAGAGAGCTCCAACAGGTTCCATCAAATTTTCCTATTTTGATATTTCCCTACTCTTCTCCCTAAGATTGGGGAGAGAAGTAGGGAAAACTAAGAATAGTGGGCCCCAATTTGCATTGAATGAAAGTTTATTGACTTTCTTACTTTCCATAACAACCCTTGCAAATATTGTTTTCATGGTCCTGATTTGGTCATTTTACAAAAAAATAGAGAAATATTGAGGAGCCCGTTGGAGTGCTCTTCCATTCCTAACCTACGTGGCATAATAAACTTTGAAGAATAGAGAAGAATCGTAGGAGACCGTTGAAGATGCTCTAAGGCTTGGATCTTGTAAAGGGATCGCAAGCGTCCCCTAATGGGTTGGGAGGTCGATACCCAACCTGTACCCGACTTTTAGGATAGGGTAACGGGTTCGTACCCATTCGGGTCGGGATTTCGAAAGCCCTCCTCCAGCCCTGGGTTTTTCTTAGAATTCCCCGGTATTGATTTTGATTCTCCATTTTGCCCCTTGTTTGTGAACTCTGTCCAAACCCTAGATATATTAACTGATTTTTGGTGTCCGTCTCTCCATTTTTGGTTTCGATTTCACCGGAGTGGGGCTGCAATCCATTTTCAGTTGCTCAAGGTTTGCATCTTCTGTTGTGATCTCGTTGGCGTCGCTGATCTCATCGTGCGGCGTTGATCTCGACTCCGACGTTGATCTGTTGTGTCTTTTCCTTTTTGTGGTATATGTGGGTGGGATCTCGCCGGCGGCGTTCATCTCGTCGATGTCGTTGATCTCGTCAGCGACATTGATCTCGCCGGCGTCGTTGATCTGTCGATATTGCCTGTTGCATTGCTCTCGTCGGCGCCGTTGATCTCGTCGGTGCCGTTGATTTCGTCGGTGTTGTTGATCTCGCTTGCGGCATTGATCTCGCCTGTGGCGTTGACCTCCGGTTTTGATCTGTTGCATTTTGATTGCTATTTGTAGAATAGGAGCTCACCCTCTTATACATGCCATGTATATATCATGCCTATTTATAGGCCCATTGGCCTAATGAGAAGACTAAGCTCTTTTCCCAAAACCTAGTGCCTCCCTTTCTCTCACCCCTAAATCTAGAATATGTTACAGTAGCGTGATGGAGAGTGTTTAGTGTTTGCCCAAGCTTGATGTGGAGAGGAAGCCCAGAGAAAACCCGAGGCAGTAGATTAGATTGCTCGTCCAAACTTCAACAGATCATTGATCATTGAGTCTTCATGCCTCTAAATTCTATGTACCTTTCACCATGAACCAAATGGATTGACTTATTACTCCCATCCTCGACCAAGTTTTGAGCTCTCGGCACCCTAATCTTGTTAACTAGACCGAGAAAGATATGAATCATATCAAGAACCTCAAGGTGGGGAAATGACTAAGAAATCCTAGAAGAGTTGGACGAGGAAAAGGGAATGGGTGGCCAACAATTTCTTACTCATCACCTCTCCACTAGCATCCATATAAATTCTTCCCAATTTTCATTCCATGGTTCCTACTTGATTCGTCCTAAGTATGTGGAATGCACATTAATGCTTTGTTGGGTCTGCTGCTCTGTTCTTGCCATTGTTTATGTAATGAGGCTAAAAAAAAGGGGGGAATTAGTAAGAAGCCAATCTTAGAGATCCTTTCCGAGCAGCAGTCCCGACCACCTTTTCATTTGAGCTGAAACCTCTGTGGACGAAAATGCCCCTCCTCCTCCTTCAAATTTATATTTTCTGCCACCCCTCCTCCCTTGCCGTCGTCGGACCTAACCGAACCCTCCTCCCCCCCGACCGGACTTAATCTACAGGCCATGGGATGAACCCTAGACCTAACCGCATCCTCGCCGTCGTAGCAACCGATGTCACTGCCGCATTCACCTCCGCCCCTTGCTCCCGCTGTCGCTGCTGCCTCCGCGGCTCGCGCCCGCAGCCACTACCACCTTCGCCTCCGCCGCTCGGACCTGCCGCCGCTACCGCTTCCTTGTCGGCCGCTCGCGTCGCCCCCGTCGCTGGACCTGAAGAGGGAGGTAGGCAGGTGAGGGCAGTCTGGGGATTAAAAAAAAGGGGAAGGGTTTTTCCTAAAGTTGGGTTGGTTTAGAGGGGATGAAGCTCAAATGAAATGTTTTGGTGGGTTTATCCTAATGTGGGGTTGGTTAGAGGGGTCTTACGCTAATAACCTCCCAAAAAAAAAAACCCTCTCACAATTTCGAATCACATTCGCGATTGGAGTGAATGTTTAACCTAATAGATGCTGCAATTCGATTTTTGGATTATTTTGAGTCCTTGTCTGATTAATCACACCCGGACAAGTGACTCACAGCCACTCTAGGTTGCGCACCTCTTCAGATGACTGTGATGGCATTTGTGCTAAGTGGCGTGCATCAAACTCATCCGGGCATTGCCCTGGTTTCTTACTGGTTACTATACTATATACGATGGCATCATCATTGATTGTAAAGATTAAGGCCTCTCTCATATTCATTGTATAAAAAATAATATTTATTTCACAAAATTAAAGAGGTGTGGTGTTTATGTTAAAACATTTGATGTATTCATAATTTCATATGCTGAGGTAATTGCTTTTTCTTTTGAGCCTATCCTGGTTGCTTAAGAAAAACAATTTAATTGCTTTTGGTTTTATTATGATCTATTTGTATTAATTTTGGCTATATTTTTTAATGTTTTTTGGTTGACATCATTGGAAGATTAGGCACAACGTTCTTCCAAAATTATATGGTTTTTGATGCTTGGTAATCAACTACATATGCCATATTGTGGGTTTCTTTGCTCCTAAATTGTTGAAATTAGGAGCACCCGGCTCAAGACCTACCTGTACAGGTGTTCCGACCCCTTCAAGCTGCTTGGATTCATTCGAGGATCACCAAGAATTGGGAGGAGACAAATCGGATTTTCTCCTTCAGAATCTTTTGGGTCAATTATCAAACTTTGATGAGGATAGGCATAATCTACCTCTTAATATGCTGGAGGACGACACCATTCTAGATATAGCTTCGTCTATCGTCTCCTCTGGAAAAGGGGTGGTTCGAAGTCATTGCTAACTCAAATCCGTGAGTTTGAAAGGCCGAGAGCTTCGAAGTCTTGAGACATATGGGTCTTTTGTTCTCCTGGTTAGAGTTTTTGGGCTATTCGGGTTAGCCCTTGTTGATTGGGGTTCCCTTTTGGGTGTATGGTGCCTCTTAGACACAGCTTGTTCATCCTACTTATTTTAATAAACTGGTAGGGGTCTAGGCCAAACCCTCCCTTATCCACTAAGAGGGGTTTCTCCAAAAAAAAAATGTTGAAATCGGACGGATAGAAACATACTATATTTTGGAGTATCGGTTGCATGTAGGCATGTCAAAGGGTAGGGTCAGGGCAAGGTTGGGGTCAAATCGGACCCAACCCTTTGTTTTAGGAGGTAGGCCCTAGCCTTGCTCTAGTCCTTCAAGGCTAGAAAATGATGGGCCCTAGCTCGACCCTTCAAGGGTCAAGACAGGGCCAGGGCCGATCAAGGACCAAGTTGATATCACTAAGATAAGAATTATCGACATATCTATTTATTCAGTTAGGTCATTAAGGAAGGGTTAAAACTTTTTTTCTCTCCCTAAAATACTCTTATGCCAGTGCCTTTAGGCTTTTGGCATTCATTTAAAACCCCACTCATTTATTCGTGCTTAAGACAGATAATACAACTTAAAAAGTATTATAAGTTAGTGTTATATAATACTTCTAATACTAATATACCCGAACTTGGTAACTCCAATTCCTATATGGTAACAGTGAGTGACCGATTAATTACTTATTAGTTCCACTTGGCCGTTGATTTAGCCCCTTGATAAGTAATATATATCTACATAACATGGCACGTCGGTTTTGTGCTGACTAGACAAAACAGAAGCTGACTAGGACAAGCTGACTGGACAAAAATGAACCGAATAGATTTAACCATTCGTTCAAAAATCAACGCACGATCTCTATTTCTCCGTCCATTTGTTCAAAAATCAACGCACGGTCTCTATTTCCCCATCAACCAACTCCCTCCCTAACCATATAAACTGCACTAAACCCCTAAAATCCCGATCTATTTAAACTGCATTAGACCTAAACGATCATCCCATGATCGTTGTTCGTATCAACGGCTATAAACCTGCTTGCTGAAATTTAGGTTGCCCCAAACCATCGAGTCGATCTCGAGGAATCCGTTTGAACAGAGACAGCTGTGATTGATCGATTATAGGGGGAGGGGGAGGGGGGTTTGGTCGCGCCGAAGGCGCCCGCTTCGTGCCAATCGGCACGGGCGAGGAAATGGGTGCCCCTATGAATGCCGGTGTTGTCGTCGAAAGTGTTTTTTTGTCGAAGACGTTCAGGTGTGTTGCCGCCGAAGGCAGCCCATTGCAGTGCCGACAGGCACGGGCATGCACTAGTATTATATAATTTATGTATATGGAGGGCAGGGCCGGGCCATAGGTTTTCCTGGCCCTGCCCTCATCTTGGAGGGCCTATGAAAACTGGGCCCGGCCCTCAAGCCCTTGGCAGGCAGGGGTTTGGAGGGTCGGGTTGGGTAGGGTACCCTTTCCAAAGGGCCAGATTGGAGGGGGTAGGGTACCCTCTCCAATATTAAACGGCCATGATATGGTGCCATATATCAAACTTGGCGGATTCAGTGAATATTACGATATATGGCTAATATCTGGGTATTTACGTGGTTTATTTGCCCTTTATATGCCTTACGATTCATTCTAACCTTGGGGATCATTGCACACTAACTGTAAAGAATCGGTTTGACTCGGCCGAACCTTATTTTCATCAAACCGGTATAGACCATTTCGAACCATCCGCAATCAAAACAATTAGTTGTATAGACTTTGCACGTCACTTTGTTCGATCTAAATCACTTTGTTTTCTTATCAACTTTATGTATATTCGAGACCTACACCACTCGCTTGGTTAGGGTTTCCCTCTCTTTGGCCCTTGGGTTAGGGTTTCCTCCTCGGCCGCCACTGTCGGCAGCTCCGGGGAGGTCAGGATCTGGATCTTGGCTTGTCCATGGGATGGGTTCGTGCCCCTTTCCCCCCCTCTGTAGATAGGAGTCTCTCATTCGGGCGGTTTTTTTGTGTTCGTCAAGGCGACGTCAAAGTGACATTACCTCCGGTCGGGTGACGGCCACTGCTTCCGAGTACGGCGGGGAGGTCGAAGCTGGCCCCGACGTTGAGAATCTCCGCTGGAGAATTTCCAGTTCACCTCCGCTGACCGGTTGAGGTTGTTGGCAGAGGCGGCGGGTCGACGACGATGGGGCGCTTTGACTTCAATTCCAAATTTTTAGCCGGGGGACGGATTTGGAGGCGATGCACCTTTTTTGAGTTTTTTTTTTTGGGTGGTGTAGAGCACTGATTTTCCCCACCGTTGTGCAGTCTTTCCCCCGCCTGCGTGCGATGTTTTGGTATGTTTTTCTTCGGTTGATGGGGCCCCATCCTATTTTCGCCTCTGTGTGACGGTTCCACCCCCCCCCCCCCCCCCCCCCCCCCCCCGACTAGGTCAGTGCCCGTGGGTGGCGTTTCTTTCCCCCCCCCCCCCCCGTGTGGTGCCTTCCTTGTTGCTGCCGGTGGTGCGGTGGTCTCTATTGTTTGAGCCGGCATGTGGCTCCTCCTGGAGATCCAGTTGGGATCTCCCCTTTGAATGACTACCAAAAAAAAACGAAAAACCTTTATGTATATTCAACAAATTAAGGTGGATCTCAAGTATGAAAACCTAGTTAAAGTATTCAAATACCAAAAACAAATATTTGAAATATGCTATCATTATTTTTGTTGTTATGAATATATAAAAATTGGCAATCTCTTTTTTTTTTTTTTGGCTTTCCTAAGGCATTAATAGATCTTCGGGTTCTGAGCTGAATCAATAGGTACAATCGTACAAGCCGATTGAACACATATTTAGAGTTTTCCCTTGAATTCAATCATTTTAATCATCGAAAATAGAAATTTGATTTGAATATGAAAATTTTTCTTTTCTTGTTTCTTTCCAATGTCATCTTTGTGCGATTGAATCTAGACCTCTTATCACACCTGCAGGTATGATAATGGCGAAATGACTCAATGGGTGTTGGATGACGAATTTTGGTATATTTTGTATGCCCTTATGCTTGTTTCTTTATTGAAAACATTGCCTTAACTCGGAAGCCCGTCTTCTTGCTTGACCCTTCTCCCCTATTTCTCCGTTTAGGGTTTCGGAGTGCTCTTCCTCTTGGCCTCCTCGGATGCCGCCGCCGGCGGATCTGGGGAGGCCGGGCTTCCGGCAAGGGCTCAATGGGGGGCGGATATGGTTCCCCCCTTCCCCCCCCTTCTAAGTAGGGTTTCCCATGTACTGCGGCGTTTTGTTTTCGGCTCTCCAGGATGGCACGACCCTCCCTCCTCGATTCCGTCGATCTAGGCCCGGCCTGGGGTGGTTGAGTCCGGCGGTGGCTGCAGGAGTGGCGATCAGGGCCCCGGCCCGCTTGTGGCGGAAGTTCCGATGATGGGTTTTTTGGATCCCCTCCTCGGCTCAGCGGTGCGGATCCTGGCGACGTGCGGACTCGGCGGTGGATCGAGGGATGGCATCTTCCCCTTCTTTGTTGTTGGCTTTGTTGGTTGTATCTTCCTCAACGCTCTTGTGATTGTGGTTTTGGCCCGAGTTTCAGAGTTTTTTTTTTTTAGGGTTTTGATGTAATCTTGTGTCTTTCCTGCCGGAGTGGCGATTTGGTATTCCTCCGGCTGGTGCGGTGACAGATCTGTGGTTTGTGATGCCTCGGGCGTTGCTTCTTTCTCGCCGGAGTGGCGTCTCAGCTCTTTGTGGCTTTGTTGTGTCGAGGTTTTTTGGGCCTCCTGTTCTCTACACCGGTGTGTCGCGGCTATTGGTTTGCGCCGGCCTGTGGCGCCTCCCGGAGGTCCTATTGTGAACTCCCCTAGCAATGCACCCAAAAAAAAAAAAAAAAAACCATTGCCTTTAATTTTTGTTTTGTGACTTGGTTATATACTGTGATTGAAGGCTATATAGTTCTTGAAAATATTTATGTTATTATAGCTCCACTTGATAGTTTGCAAGTTGTTGATTGCCTGAGGTTGATGATTTTTGTTGCTTGCTAGTCTAAATACCTTCATCAATTTATGTTTTGCTTTCTAACTAATTAAAGAGAAAGATATATCGTAGTAGACATCACATCACTCTAAATGCTCTCCAATATAGCTAGTAGTAGTCAGGAAAGCTCTTCTCACTCATCAAGGCCTTGGAGATTATTGCAAGGTCGTATAAACTAAGGTTCTAGTAACTTCAGTGCGAGTGTACTCGAACGATGTCTTGCCGACCAAGTATAGAAGAATTTACTGATGATTTCAATGTTTTAGGATGGTGGAAAACTAACTCACATATAATTGGTCGAGTGTTGCATATGCTTGAGAGACTGGTTTAAAATTCAGCAAATGAATCAGAATATGATGGCAGAGAAGAATTGGAAGAGGGGGGGGGATTGAAAAATTAAATGTACGTAAGATTTTTTCCAATTTTCTTTAAGATGAATTTTAAAATATTTTTAAAGAAAAATTCAAAATAAAATTGAAAATTTCTTCGGAAAGCTTTTTTTTTTTTTTTAACTTCAACAATGTCAAGTGAGATTTTTCATTTTTTTTCTTTTAAATAAAATTTAAAATGGTTTTTTGAAATTTTTTTGCCCGTCCCGACCCACCCCATCTCATTGTTTTAACGTCTAATTTCTTGGGCGCTTGCACGTTTAAAGAGACAATATACTTGTAATAGGTTGCAGATAATTTTTTTTTTTTCTAGAGTGCATCCAGGCTGACTACAAGTTCATGCTCCACGAAAAAGCCCTGACCTCAACTTCATGAAACCCTACTTTTCTTTTTCCGCAAATCCTTCCTGTTCGATCGAATACTAAAGTGGTGAGCCTCTTTGTTTTGTACAAGATTATGTCGAGTCTTTCATAAGTGCAATAACGAGATTTACTTGGAGCAGCTCGATCAACGACATTATAGAAGTAATATAGATTAACAGTATTATTATTGCATAAAAATGATACAAATACAACGAAGAGAGAACCAACGCTGCTAAGCCAAACCAAACCAAATCAAACCTTCAATAAGAAAGAAAGGAAGAAAGAAGAGAAAGACCAAACATCATCCACTCTTCGGCATTTTCATCGAATCTCCAACCAAATCGCCCCTAAGCCAAAAGGAATTTAAGCCAAGCGAAGTGAAATTCCCAAATCAACCCTAAGGGCTCCAGAAGACGGAACCGGGTTTCGACACGAGGGATTGGGCAGCTAGAGTTGTCCTCGTCCAAAGGGACGTGTCTACAGAGCAGTAGGGAACCTTCTCGTTAATAACCGCCACCGTGCGATAAACCTTATCGCTCACCGTGATCCGGTGCATCTGCATAAAGTCAAGGCGGTTCGAGCCATCGAAGGGCCTCTGGTAGGTCTGACCATAGGCAAAAACTTTGATAAATTGAGTATTATACCGGTCATAATAAAGCTCGTGCTGAAAGTTGACAAGCTTTGGGTCTGTTCCAAAGAAGATACCATAGTTCTTGCAGGCAATCTGCGGAGGCAGAAAATGGGGATAGTGGCCAAACCCTAATTCAGAATGCGTCTCGAAGGGGAGATTATCTATCGGAACGTAAGCTCGATAGACCGTCGGGATCTCCTCGTCCTCCTCCTCTGCTGCCTTTTTCTTTGTTATATCCTCGTATTTCTTCACAAGTTGGTCGTATTTCTGTTGAAGTTTGTCGCGAGCTTTCTTCTCTTCACCGTACCTCTTCTCGAGGCCGTCGTATTGATTCTGTAGCTTTCCCTTCTCCTTTTCAAGATCGGCAATCCTGTCGTCGCACGGTTTCTCCCCCGATTCTCGATCTTGGCCGCCACGGCCACCAACCTTGTTCTGCTTCAAATCAAGGGCCACCCATGACTTATCAATTGCCAGATTAGGAGGACCGCCGTACTCGTGCCACGGAAAATAATCGTAGACTCTCAGACATTCGATCACTACCGGCGGTGGTTGAGATTCCTTGTACAGGACATAAGTGGCGAGGATCCGGCCCAAGCAATTGACAAACATGTCACGCTCCCTGAGGAAATCAAGGAGCTTCTGGTAGCCGACGCCCTCGACACGGGACCCGTCATCGAAGATCAATACCTCTTTCGCGAGACCCTTTAGCTTCCCAAGGGCCTTAAGAGCTGTGATTTTCTTGTTGGTGTTAGCCTCGGCAACCTCGTAGACTCGGAGGCTCCTACCCATCCGACTCTTCCCCCGATTGTATCGTACATGGACAAACATATTAGGATCGGTGAACTTCATCATACGAGAAACGATTGCCCGTACCTTAAATTTTGCTGCAAGAGGGTGAGGAGGATCGAAGATGGTTGCCGCGCAAATAGAATGAACTCCGCCAAAAATTTACCAACTCAAGAACGAAAGAAAGAAATAAAGGATCGTCTACTTCAAGTGTTCATAGGGAACAACCAAGGGGAATGATACTTATTGCATGCCACTTGAGGATTGCACAACGTTGACTTCCATTTTTTTTTTAACCAACTTGATGACTACTAGTAGAGTAGTTGCAAGCAATAAAGTTTCGTGTACTTAAAGAAGTGCTCAAAGGGAACACCAAGGGACAAGGGGGGAAGCTACTTTTAAAGAACCAGCAATGTAATTAAATGCTATGATCATGGTTGACAGCTACTTAAGTTGACTTTATTTTTTATCAATAGACAAAGAATTTGACATTTGAGCAATGCTATTCAGCCCGAAGCTTTTCCCAATTCCGCTCAGCCCGATTGACATGGCAGCGTGCAACTGGTGGTGTAAAAGGCTTAAATGTCGCTAGTGGGTTTCAGCCGCCAGTTGCATGCTGCCATGTCAATCGGGCTGGCGAAATCGAAAAAACCTTCGGGCTGAATAGCATTTCTCTTGACATTTATGTTTTATTTTCTCGCCTAATTTTTTTATCTTTCCCATCTCTCTCTCTCTCTCTCTCTCTCTCTCTCTCTCTCTCTCTCTCTCTCTCTCTCTCTCTCTCTCTCTCTCTCTCTCTCTCCCTTTGATCTATCTCCCTATCCATCTTCTCTCATGCTCTCCTCTCTCTCTCTCTCTCTCTCTCTCTCTCTCTCTCTCTCTCTCTCTCTCTCTCTCTCTCTCTCTCTCTCTCTCTCTCTCTCTCCTTGCTAGCAATAGCAGCAACGCGCTAGCCCCTTTGTTAATGATGACTGCAAGCCGGACACGCCTCGTTTCTGGCGATGACTCCGACAACTAGTTGACGATCCCTCAACGAATCTCTAGTGTAAGCTCCTCAACTCAGATCCGAAATTATTAAAATTGAGAATAAACCTTAAGGGTGGGTGTTTATGTCCACTAACCCATAAGCGACACGTGGCCTCGACCATGTTTGCTCGTGGCCTACATGACAGGACTAGTGGACACGAGTGCCCGGCTACTCAGTCCCATAGCCTCCCTGCTTGTGGTTGAGATCTATAGAACCATTCTGTAGGCGTCCATTGATATAAATAGGTGCCCTATCACAAAGGGCCAAGTACGCAATCATGACCATTCCTATCAATCCTACCATCTTCGATTTCCTTCTCCCTTGCCTTAGGTCAGAATTGGGCATCGGAGGGACCTTGGCTCGAGGAGACCCTTGCACTTCTTACAGGTGAGCAAGGAGACACCGTAGCGGAGTCGACTTCAACTCGGGGGGTGTGGGCATACAAAAAAATACGCTTACAAACTGTAAATATTGTTAATTAGTGATTACAAATAATAATTCATATAGATTATAATCAAAAGTCCATAAATCATAAACAATGAATAAAACATAGTGTTTGTCATGCCAAAAAATTGGTACAATTAGTTGAATTTTAATGTATTATCATAATAGTTCAAGAGAACTTATATTTCCAAGTGAGACATATAGTGCATGAAACTTTCTAGACATATATCATGAGCATGCATTTCAGAATGGACAAGTTTTCTTTAACAAATAGTAATAGTTTACTCAATGAATTATTGTGTATTGATAGGAGTATGCTTGCTATGATCCATAGATTTACAATTTAATGCAAATGACCAACTGAAATGCTATCACACATTGTTTACTCTTTCAAACTTATGTTATTTACTATATAAGATCAACTATTCATTTTTTTTTTCATCGCTCATGTTATACCAATCGTTACTAATATTTTTTATTATGCAGATGGATCCAGCAACGACTGTTGATCCAATAGGGCCAGTGGATCTCTCGGTTTTGACTGAGCAGGCTGAGCACCGCTTGACTCATATTGCTCGAGGAAAGGTTAGTTACATATTTTAATTAGGTATTTGTTATTTGTTATTTCTTATTGTTAATTGTTAAGCTATTGATATTCTTTTTAATATTTATTGCAGGTCGTTCTATCGGTGAATCCGATTGAGTATTAGCAGGATTCTCACCTTTGGACTGTCACCTCCCAGCCCGTACTTGCTTTAGTTAGGCGAGCTGGGTTTTATGAGTTCTCCTGGCTCTGCTATCTAAAGCTCGATAAGATGCTTATCAACGGGCTTCTCGAGAGATAGAGGAGATGGACACAGAGCTTCCACTCGAGGCACAAAGAGAAGATAGTAACGCTAGGTCTCCGCATGGATGGCACACTTGTGACTGGTCGCACCAGCTACGATTGGACAACATTGTGCATTGAGCTACTCGGGACAGCCCCTCAACAGCTTACCATAGGTTGTGTGCGGCTATTGTGGCTGAGAGAAATGTTCCATATGTTCCCCGAGGGTGCCGATCAGGTGGTGCTGGACCGGTGTGCCGGGGACTACATGCATCCTTTGGATGATAGGGAAGCAGCCTTCATTCTAATCCCAGTGGGAGTAAGATGCACCTACGGTACCCATCGCTTCTTCATGATTTTGATGACTATGGGCGGCTAGCATGGGGTGCAACAGCTCTCGCTCATCTGTATAGGGAGTTGGGAAACCATGTATGATGGGGAAGGTCGATTCTCATGCCTTTCTCATCCTTCTACATGTTAGTTAGAGTCCTTTGAATTATTTAAAACTTCTATTATGTTATTGCACATCTTCTTTCTTAATTAACACATTTATTTTAAAAATAAATAGATTTGGTCGTGGGAGCGCCTCCACGTCGGTCAATCTGTTAAGGGACTTGTCCGGCCGGACCGAGAGCTTCCACTTGACAACCACTGGTTGCATGTTGAGATCACCTATTAATCGGCATTTGGTAGTTGGGACAGAGGGGAGGCCTGTGTCTTTAGATCGAAGTACGATGGGATACACACTTCAATTTCTATAACCACTGATCTCACTGCCAATATCTCGAAGCACGTACCAGATCGAAATAGGGATATGACTGGAGGAGTCGGCAAAAAATCCCTGGGTTCAGTTGCAATATACTTAGATTCAAACACACAAAACTACTGTTAAACCTCTGAATGAGCACTTGTATATTTTAAGGGAATTACAAGCTATGTTCACTGGCCTATCATTGTTTCTCATCATTCAGATTATGAGGCATGCTTGGTGATTTATAGGACCAAATACACAAGGCCTTGAATGACGTAGAGACATTAAATAAAAACAAAACAATTTTTAACGAGGAAACCCTTCTCAGGAAAAACCTCGCAAGCAAGTCATGAATGATAAGAACAATCCACTAAGGCTCAAAGCTCCAATCAAGAATGGTTAGGAGACCTCGTGGGCCCTACTAGGAGTTTGCCTCCACACCTCGCCAAAAATTATCGTGCTCCTCAGCTCTTCATAGGATCCTCTTGCTTGGCAGTCTTTTTTTTTATCGAAACACAAACGGTCTGGATGCTCACCCGCATCGCCGCACAGATTCCCTTGATTCGCTTAAGGAGAGACACCTGCGAAGTGTTAGCCTTCTCAAAGGCTAGAAAGTACAAAGAGTGAATCACACCCTACTATGGGCCTATCACTATATAGGGGATTTATTAGAAAGAGAAGTCAGGTTATAAGGATGTTACATGGATCTCGAGCCTCCTCACCAAAGGATCCAACCCAAGGGATGATCCATAGTTTAAAGATCGACACTACTGATCTCCACAGCTCTTCATCCGCCGCTACCTTGCTATTGAAGATTCTGTTGTTCCTCTCAAGCTGGTCTAACAAATCTCCGCACTTTCCTCCTCCTCCATGACGACCATACCTCTCTCAGATTCCTCGAATGGGAGCTAATATCACTCTTTCTCTCAAAGTGATCCCAAATCCTTCACGCTAGTGGGCAGCAGATCAGGAGGTGGGAAGCAGTCTCTTCCTCAGTGAGGCTGAAGGTACAGGATGACTATGATACGTGCAGGTTCCTCCTCATCATCAAGTTCACATTCGTCAGAATTTTGTTTTTGGAGGCCAGGAGGGGGAAGATTTTCGCCTTCATGGGGGTCTTCGCTTTCCATATTGCTCTCAGCGGAAGGAAGTCACCTATATCTGGTACCAAATGACGATATAATGATTTGACTGAGAAAATGCCTGAAGAGTGCCATCGCCATAGCACCTTATCTGCTGACGGCCTAAAGGTAGCAGCTGTTAGCAATTGCAACAAATCGTTCCTTTCCTGCTCCCTCTCTGGTGGAAGTGGGGATGAGAATCGAATTGTCCAACAATAGGCCCCATCGACCAGATGCGCGTGGGCACGAACTGAGCCTCCTTGTTTGGTGGCACGAAGAAAAATATCCGGAAAAAGATGCTAGAGGGGTACATCTCCTAGCCAAGAGTCTTCCCAAAATCTGATTCCTCTGCCATCTCCTAGGATGATCTTTTTGCCTCGCCTATATGGGTCACTAACCTTCAGAACTCCCCTCCATAAATGAGAAATTTTTCCTGCAGCCGAGTCTACTTTTTCTGCTGGGACCTGTGTCTTGGACGACTATCGGAGCCGGATTAGGCCAGAATTGGTCGAGTGTTGCATATGCTTGAGAGACTTGTTTAAAATTCAGCAAATGAACCAAAATATGACGGACGGAGAAGAATTGGAGAGGGGGGGGGGGGGGTTGAAAATTACATGTAAGTAGGATTTTTTTCAATATTCTTTAAGATGAATTTTAAAATATTTTTAAAGAAAAATTCAAAATAAAATTGAAAATTTCTTCTGAAAGCCTTTTTTTTAACTTCAACAATGTTAAGTTATATTTTACATTTTTTCTTTTAAATAAAATTTAAAATAGTTTTTTGAAATATTTTTGCCCGTCCAGTCCCGACCCACCCCATCTCATTGATTTAACGTCTAATTTCGTGAGCGCTTGCACGTTTAAAGAGACAATGTACTTGTAATAGGTTGCAAACAACTAATTATTTTCCTGGAGTGCATCCAGGCTAACTACTAGTGCGCAGGGCACCCCCACAGGCTTGGAACGGACCGGATCCTCATATGGGTTTAGAGGCATCGAAGGGTTCATGCTCCACGAAAAAGTCTTGGCCTCTACTTCATGAAACCCTACTTTTCTCTTTCCGCAGATCCCTCGTGTTCGATCGAGTTACTAAAGTGGTGAGCCTCTTTGTTTTGTACAGGATTTTGTCGAGACTTTCATAAGTGCAATAATGAGATTTACTTGGAGCAGCTCGATCAACGGTAATATATATAGAAGTAATATAGATTAACGGTATTATTATTGCATAAAAATGATACAAATACAACGAAGAGAGAACCAACGCTGCTAAGCCAAACCAAACCTTCAATAAGAAAGAAAGGAAGAACAAAGAGAAAGACCAAACATCATCCACTCTTCGGCATTTTCATCGATCTCCAACCAAATTGCCCCTAAGCCAAAAGGAATTTAAGCCAAGCCGATCGAAGTGAAATTTCCAAATCAACCCTAAGGGCTCCAGAAGACGGAACCGGGCTTCGACGTAAGGGATCGAGCAGCTAGAGTTGTCCTTGTCCAAAGGGACGTGTCTACAGAGCAGTAGGGAACCTTCTCGTTAATAACCGCCACCGTGCGATAAACCTTATCGCTCAACGTGATCCGGTGCATCTGCATAAAGTCAAGGCGGTTCGAGCCATCGAAGGGCCTCTGGTAGGTCTGACCATAGGCAAAAACTTTGATAAATTGAGTATTATACACGTCATAATAAAGCTCGTGCTGAAAGTTGACAAGCTTTGGGTCTGTTCCAAAGAAGATACCATAGTTCTTGCAGGCAATCTGCGGGGGCAGAAAATGGGGATAGTGGCCAAACCCTAATTCAGCATGCGTCTCGAAGGGGAGATTATCTATCGGAACGTAAGCTCGATAGACCGCCGGGATCTCCTCGTCCTCCTCCTCTGCTGCCTTTTTCTTTGTTATATCATCGTATTTCTTCACAAGTTGGTCGTAATTCTGTTGAAGTTTGTCGCGAGCTTTCTTCTCTTCACCGAACCTCTTCTCGAGGCCGTCGTATTGATTCTGTAGCTTTCCCTTCTCCTTTTCAAGATCGGCAATCCTGTCGTCGCACGGTTTCTCCCCCGATTCTCGATCTTGGCCGCCACGGCCACCAACCTTGTTCTGCTTCAGATCAAGGGCTACCCATGACTTATCAATTACCAGATTAGGAGGACCACCGTACTCATGCCACGGAAAATAATCGTAAACCCTCAGGCATTCGATCACTACCGGCGGTGGTTGAGATTCCTTGTACAGGACAGAAGTGGCGAGGATCCGGCCCAAGCAATTGACAAACATGTCACGCTCCCTGAGGAAATCAAGGAGCTTCTGGTAGCCGACGCCCTCGACACGGGACCCGTCATCGAAGATCAGTACCTCTTTCGCGGGACCCTTTAGCTTCCCAAGGGCCTTAAGAGCTGTGATTTTCTTGTTGGTGTTTGCCTCGGGAACCTCGTAGACTCGAAGGCTCCTA